>JAJODA010000367.1:0-114361 GCA_021730345.1 Fusarium cicatricum
GTATTAATATAGGCGCAAACTACTTTTATAAATATAATAATATAGATATTATATTAGTAACTAACCCTTAGGGAGGTCTTAAAAAGCTTAATTAAGTATACTGCCTTTTATAAACTCTTTATACCTCTTAAAGTAAGTCTCTTAATCCCTTTATATAATACTAGCTAACTCTCTAATTTCTAGCTTTTTTAACCCCTAATTTACTACCTAAATAAGCTAAACTAAGTAAATAATTAAATATATAATAGTAACTAAATTAGGTAGGAAGTAAATAAGGCTTATTAATAAGTATATAAAGAGGAATAGTAAAAAGACTATTTATATACTTAATATAAATTTATATACTTAATATAAGCTTTTAATCCCTTTTTATAATAGCTAGCTAATCTTTTAATCGCTAATTACTTAATACTATTTTACACACTAATTTACTATATAACTTTAGGAATAATTAAATAAAATTATAGTAGCTTTACTAAGTAGAAGAAAGGAAAGTAAGGCTAAAAATAGAAAGCTATTATAAGGGTTATTTTAGTGCCTTAGGCACTCTTTATATATAGAAATCTCCTCTTTAAGGTATTATATATTAAATATATATAACTTTATATTAATCTCGCTAGCTAATTAATACTAATTAAATTAATAATAGCTTTACCTATACCTAGGGAGATAGTAAAGCCTCTATATTAGGGTCTTGTTTTATTTCTAGTCTTTTATTAATTACTTTATCACTTCTAGAGCTTCAATTGACTGCACTATTCAATTGTGTGCTCCAATCGCCCTGAGGCTAGCCCTACGGTTGCGAGTATTTGTTTTTTTCTCCTGCGCATGCTAAGAAGTTTATGGAGTGGTTGTGGTCTTAAAGAACATCAAGCACTCTTTTGCAACCTAGCTTGTAGTAGTAGCCGCCTTTTGCGATCTCTGCTACCCGTCCGTGCCGCCTTACAGATACAGACAAGTCCTTCATTTCGCCCAACCCAAGCCGAAGCAGGGAACCACTGCTCTTGTATGTTTGCGCATGTTTGATCATCGCCTCAGAGGTCTCATGTAAGGAAACCGTTTTGGTTAGAGAGCCGAGAAACGGAGCGCCCCGGATTGTGATCTGCACTTTTTTTTGCGCAGGAGTAACAGCGATTTCTACCATCAACCGGACACCACAAACTACTGCCAACCTCATTCAACGTTTCAATACATCAAGCTTTGACTGGTACAATTGTAGAGGGGGGTGGTCTGCCTACAGCCATTGACTCAATCCCTCTATTCGATCCACTACTAACATGGTCTTTGAGCTGAAGGAATCATGTGGAACAACACCACGGCGCCCATTTCGATGCATGAACCTGTCTGTGTGACAATAATCAGAGATGAGACGCGGCCGTCCTTCCCTGGCCATCTATTGTTGGACAAAAGCGAAGGACAGTGGTGACGGCAGAGGACTACAGCAGAATGCTTCGGCCGTTTGACCAAACACGGGAGACGAGTATCAGCCATGGAAACATGCGCTGCATAGAGGTTGTTACAGTGTCACCAAAACTCAGGAAGGGTTCCAGGGAAGAGGTTAACAAACAAGATTGATATGGAAACGCAAAGGTTCAAGCTAATTTATTGTGTGCACCAGCTTTCTACAAGCAACCAAACCCACCCGTGGATATTCCAAGAACTGACTACAAGGCCAAACATATATGAGAAAGGCATCGCATAACAACGTTACATGCACGTTGTTCGTATATCGACATAGACTTCAACGTACTATCGCTGCTGTAACAAAACAAGGCAGGTAAGCGGCCAGGCGGCTAAGACAAGTCGGCGTTGACAGTTTTAGATCGTCGGAGACCCCAGCCTGCTGTCATCACTGGGCGCAGTAAGAAGCCTGCCGCTCTGTGAGGAGGAAACCGGCCATGCTCGTGTTTGCACCTTTTCAAGCGTAAGCCGATGAAGATGAAGCTTGAGGAGGCAGCCCAGAGCAGTAACATTCAGACTTTGTGCATGACAACTTGACGGCGGCGATCACTCGAGACACGGGATTTTCAGCACAGAAGGGCAACCTCGAGAGTTCCACTGGCAGGGCAGGGTTGGCTCTTAGGGGGGATCTCTAGTTCGTCCTGGTCCCCCGGCCCTGAGGGGCCCGTTCCTGTTTTTAGCTTACCGGCTCGCGGGTGGGTTAGGTTGGTGGCCGTAACTGATTTAGTCGGTAGGTGCATAGGTGCACAGCCTCAAAAGCATGACGGTGCAGTGCCAGCTAAACAGAGCAGAACCGAAAGCGAAGGGCATCGGAGGTTTTTCTCTTCAATCAAAGGTCCGCGGTGGATCCACTCGGTAGATAAACGCTTGTTCTGGATCTGGTGTTGGCGTCATCATCGTACTGAATCTCTTGACGGTTGCAGAGAAAGGGAGGCTGTCCAAAGTGGAGATGGACCCCTTGCTGGCTGATCTATTCGCTGTGAGCCGTGTTAAACGTGAACCTGCTGGGCGGAGCTGGACTTCTGTTGGCTCGACGAACATCTCCACGGCCTCTCGGAGCGTTACCTAATTGGATATTCTGGAACAAGGAACCACAGTCCTGGACATTTCCGCCATGAGCTTGTCGTGCCTCTGGCGGATAGGCATGTCCTGGAGATCAGCACTGCAATCTTGCGCCTAACAGAGTTGTTACGCATATCGAAATCTTGGCTGTTGGTGCCCGCCTTTACCGAACCGCTGTTGCTCATCCATGCCCTTGGTTACGGTTCCTGATATGTTTCAGATGGCGTTTACTGTCGCTGGCTTCTTGACGATGCTAATTGGATTCTCAGGGACCATTCTTCTTATCAGAGTAAGCTGATGTGGGTAGATAGATGCCAATGTTCTGCATCCGTCAACTCCGTCCCCGGCCGTCGCATAATAAAGCCCGAGGTAAAAGCTACCAAGCTGTCTTCCGCTCCGCTCAGAGCCTCCTCCACTACACCTCACATCATCTTTGCTCCACCTTGTGTCCAGGGGACAGTCCGGAATCTCCACCACCACCGTCGCCATCGTAAACAAGCCAGCCAGTCGGTCCAACAATAGAGCAGCCAGACGGAGGCTGCCTCTGATTCTTGCTTAAGCGTAGGGTCTGACGAAATATCACATGGAAGCTTCTTGACTTTCAACAGCGTCTATTCTGATCCCCTTTAGCGTCCTGTGGTTGCAGAATATCAATCAGCCCAGGCCCAAAATACAACAGCCAGCCCCAGTTCGTTCAGCTGATGAGCCAACCCCGGGGAACAGCCAAAAACAACACCTCAGCACCCAGCACCACGCACCCCCAGTTCATCAACCACCGACACTGACTGGCTCCTCCTACAAAGTCCTACGTACTCTGGCGCTCTTCAGCTCGTATTCCCATTTCAAAAAAAGCCCATCTCCTCTCCCTCTGTCTCTTATATCTCTCCCTCTTTCCAACCTCCACCACCGTTTCTTACGTTTCCCTGCTCCCACCGCCCAAATACGCCATATGGCACTACCTTGTCCACTGGGGCTGAACCGTATTCACTGAAAGTGCCTTGCTCATCGCTCCACGTCCGCGCGCTCCTCCCACGTCCCTTGCTCACTTACCCAACCCAATCCAACGATCGTCCTTCCAGACCCAAAGTCCGTGAGAAAAATAGGGGCCTAAATTCTCGACGACAACTTCTTGCCAACGATTGTATCCGACCGTCCGACTCCTCCCTTGCCGACCTCACCAATTCCCCGATCGGATTAGCCTGGTCCTACTGCTATCGTCGCGACGCCCTCTCTTCTGCTGTAGCTTGTCGTTGCTCCGCCCACAATCGATCGACAGCCAAAGGCCCGTCCCTAAGATCTGGGGCCCGTAGCAGACTCCAGATCCAACATACCGTCCGATTGCTCCCAAGTCGACGTCGACCTTAACCTCATACTCCAGTCACCATGAGTGCAAATCCACAGAACGTTATCCGCAGGTACGAGCTCGTCGCGTTTCTCGAGGCCTTCGTCGTCATAGTCTTGTCCACCTCCAGCGCCCGCCTACGCCTCCACCCCTCTGCCTATGCGATCACGAACCCTCAAAGCACGTGGCAACTGGATCGCTAATAACCGTCCTAGGAAGTTGGTCATTATCGGTGATGGCGCCTGTGGCAAGACCAGTTTGCTGAGCGTCTTTACGCTAGGTTACTTTCCTACAGTGAGCTCTCCCTCCTCTTCCGTCCTTTGCTACCAAGGCTTAGCTAACCACAAGTCTCGCAGCATTACGTGAGTTCCGATCGGTTCGCGATATAACCCTCGACCCAAGTATTGACACGAGTCCAGATTCCTACAGTATTCGAAAACTACGTGACGGATTGTAGAGTGGACGGCAAGTCGGTGCAACTCGCCCTATGGGATACTGCCGGCCAGGAGGATTACGAGCGATTACGGCCTCTAGCCTACTCAAAAGCCCATGTTATCCTGATAGGTTTCTCCATCGATACTCCAGATTCTCTCGACAACGTTAAACACAAGGTGCGACCCCTCCGGTACCCGGCTGTGCTTAGTGATGCACCCCCAAGCTGACGTGTTGCTCTTACAGTGGATCGAGGAGGCCACCCGCTTGTGCACCGGCGTCCCTATCATCCTCGTCGGCCTGAAGAAGGATCTCCGAGAAGACCCCGTCGCGATCGAGGAGATGCGCAAGAAATCCATGCGCTTCGTCACCGAACACGACGGCGAGAGCATCTCTCGAGAGATCGGTGCTAAGCGATACCTGGAATGTTCGAGCTTGAGCGGCGAGGGCGTCGACGATGTCTTTGAGGCTGCCACCCGCGCCGCGCTCTTGACTTTTGAGAAGGGCGAGGGCGGCGGCTGCTGCGTCGTGCTCTAAACGGCCACGATCTCGACGCTCCCTCACGAACGATGCGAACACATAGGCTACGATACTACCACTCGACCACGATATGGACTTTGACATGTCATCGCTGTTAACATACGCCTCTCGTTCAGCAATGTACTCGTCGCCGTCTTGGGCCATCCTCGCCTGGCCTCGGTCATAATATCAGAAGCATGTCGGATGTCTGGACATAATTGTAGGATTTTTGGATCACCAGGAGAAATCAGAATTGGGATATAGAGGACTGTTGCTCGGCGCTTACGGGGGGAGGACTTGTTTACTTGACACACGCACACACACGCACACGCTCATACTTGGAGACGGCTTCGAGGCAAAGGCACTTACTCTACAGCCTTGCCGACGTCGATGCCGCCCCGAACCATCACCGTCACCTCCCTCGGCCGCTCCTCACTGCCATACACTACCATCTACCACTACTTACCGCGTTGTATCAGGCGTTATTGAAAACAAAATGAACATTTCCTCACTGGAGTTTTTTTTCTTTAAAAAAGAAAGCCATCAACGCCCCCCCGTCCTTTACGATAGTGTCTGCTGCGTCTTCCCCCCATTTTTCCTGGAGCCTCACACTTGTTCTTCGCAGCTTTGCCTACGTCCGAGTTTTTGTTTTCATCGTCGAGGAGCATCAATTTGTTTGAAATTGCTTGGCAAGCAAAAGCGTTGACTGACAGCGAGATTGCATATGCATTTTGACGTGGAGGGATAAAAGAGCCTGAAGCATTGGGTTCGAGTTTGAAGTGAGCGGAAAGTATCTCTCCTCTGTTTGTAACATGGGCTGGGCCACGGCATAAATCTGGACGACCGGCTGGAGCTTGGTAACTGGAAAGGAAGAAGAGTGGGAGACGAGGTCAAAAGATTAGGGACGACTGGTAGTGATTGTCGTTCTTGGACCTACTACCTAATGTTTGACGCGCGTTATACTTCCATGCCCTTGCATGTAGCATCTTGGCGGTACTCCTCTCTTAATAATCGAGTAAACATTTGCTGCATTTTCACGTGTTTCCATAAACTGGTACACTTGGCTAGGAGACTTGAAGCATCTCGTGTTCTAACCCCGACATCTAGCAGCAGCAGCCTATAATACATAAAGTACATTTTTGATGCTTTCAAGCAAAAGATCAACCCCAGATTCGACTCGTACAATCAACGCTCAAATTTCGGCCACCAATTTACCTCTTCCATTCGTGGTTCCACGCCTCCTTGCCAGGATAATCGGTCTGGTATCGCGCATACTCAATTGGCACAGCCTCGGTGCCCCAGATACCCTTCTTTTCCATGGCAACTCGGTACAGGTAACCCTGGTTTCGGTTTCCGGGCCCGACGGTCTTCCGCAGCTCCTCACATGCGTTGTACATACCGCTGTGCATGCGGTGACGCTCCTTCTCGATCGCCTCACGCTGCTGCCGGCGGAACAGCTGCCAGGCACGATGGATAGTCCAGTGACGAAGGTAGCGGAGACGGGCCATTCGTAGTGGAGGGGGCGCGGGCGAGAACATGTTCTGTCGGAGGGTGCGGATGCGGAAGAAGTTCTCCGACTTGGGGGCGCTTTGCTTGCGACGGGGGGTCACCTTGCCGGCGGTGGCCTTCTTGGGAGCGGGCTTGGGCGGCGTACGGGCGAGCATGTTGGCCGTGGTCGAGAAGAGGCGGGTTGTGGGAGCCGCAGGGGCTGTCTGGCGGGCAAAGAGCCCGCGGAGAGAAAATATCGACGCCATTGTGGTGTTGGTGATGTCGATTGTGCTAAATGCCAGAGAAAGGATCGCTAAATCGGAAACGAATGGTTGCGCTTATGGTGTCTTCCGCCGCCTGGTTGCCTATCGTATCTCGCCGACTCTTGATCGTTCGAATGCCTTTGAGTGTTGGGAAGTCGTCAAATGTCCTGTCGTGCGCGATCGAAACTCCACAGAACCAATTGCGCCAAGCCCGCACCAGTTCTAGTTGAGATTCTCGGCTCTGTAGGCTCGCGCAGATTCGACAAGATCTGGAGCGATCTCGATGTATTTGTGCCTCACGTCCGGGTTCAAAGGATCGGTCTGGTATTGTTGGTGCCTGTAAAAGCCATAGATGTCCTGGATGCAAAATGTTAGCTCGGGGCTCTTGACGTCGGATTAACCTTTATCCGCCACATCGGCTTCCGTTCAGGTTGTCGCAACTTTAATCCCCCGTTTACCAACATCACGAGGCCTTGAATGAAACAAGAACTCACTTTTTCTTCGTCTTCGTAGACCATTAAATACTTATTGTTTCCAGATCTCAGACAGCTCCAGGCACAAGACTCGAGTTGTTCTGCAAACTTGGCGCCAATATCCGCAAGACGTGCCCCTGTCGTCCTGGCCACGAGCAATGTGAGATTGCTCTGGTGCTCGTAAAAGCTACCATAGTGTCGACCAAACGCATCAAGAATATATGCGGCCTCTTGGACCAGAGGATGGTCAACGAAAAGATCGCGTATTGGCGGCCCAGGCGACATGTCTTGGAAACAAGCATCCCAAGCCTCCAGAATCACCTCAAAGTTCCTGGCTGTTAGTTTGCTGTAATGACGCATCCTGTCCAGCTCAGGGTAGAGAATGGGATGCTCTTTTCCTGTAGCGTACTGGATCAAGCTGATAATCAGAGCTGCCAGGGGATGTTCCAGCTGGCCGAGCCGAAACAGGTGTTGCCACTTCCACCGGGGGACCTGGCCGACATAGTTGAAGTTGTCTTTGTTCACCATGTCGGGCATGAACCCCATGAACGGATCCCGGCCTTTTCCAATGTCCACAGAGGGTCGATATTGGAAAATGAAGGCGCCGCCTGGGTGACCAAGGAACCACCTGGAGTTTCGTAAAGCTAGAGACGTGGCAACTTGGATGCGAGCTTTAGTCCCTGCTAGGGGATTCTCCCATGTCACCCGTCGAAAGAGATAATTATATTTCCCAGACGTGTCGTCTACCTGCCTGTATTTGTGCAGTCTCTCATTCTGGGCCATAACCGCCTGGTTCTGGGCGACCCTGGCGGCTGCGAGTGGGATCATGTCTCTCACTGCCTTTTCTCTCGATATTATTGCAGCGTCTGGCTTTTCCTTTCCGCTTTCCTTCCTGGCCTTGAAGTATCGATATGATTCGACAATATCATTGTCTCTCTTAAGGTGCAGTTGGTGAACTTGCTCGCTTCGTTCAACGGCGTTGCCGTATCGGACATGTTCGGGATCCAACTTGAGTTCCCAAAGCGGCAAAACCTCATGGAATCGTAGCCATGTGCGAAAGTCCCTGTTGTTGGAGCTCTCCAGCCCGGTACATACAGGACAGGCTTTCTTGGGCTTATCGGAAGATTGAGGACCGTCTGTAGCGGTCGTCACCAGTTGATCGCGTTGAGGCGACGTGGGGGCTGGAGTAGACGATGCCATTGTGTCAACCGTTGATGTCCAGAAGTGAACTGTTCGGAGGGCAGAGTGTTGTTCAAGAGAACGGTTGGAAAATGAAGAGAGATGGGCAGATGTTGTATCGACTAGCTCAAGTAGATAGCGATGTCCTTGAGGAGGTGTTCTTGTGGACTGGAAGTGTTTGATGCAAGTAAAGAGGCTGGACAATGAAGAACAAGGCATGGGACGAGGCAATATATACGTGCCTTCTCATTCAAAGTTTTTACAGATTCTTTCTTGTACATGGCAGCTCACGTATTCAATCCTGCAGTTTTGAACTTCAAAGTATATTTCGCTTCCACCTTCCGAAACATGCAAGTATCCTTTCCATGCAAACGATATCGCTGCTTAGAGGAACATTTTAAAGGTTAGCAGGCGTAGTCAAGCACAGTTGAAGTCAAGTCCAAAATCTTGCATCGTATACTGCAACGCACGATCTTTCTCAAAAGGTAAGTATGCATGGCATCGTGCCTGATAGAGGGCCTCTGAGTGGTCCCGAGGAAACAAGTTTTGACTTGAAAAGCCTTGATAAAGATTATTCCTAATAGTACTCGTAATCGCCATGCAGCAGATGCTTTGCCAAGGCCTCCTGAAAAAAGCTCCTGCTTCATTCACTAAGGTATGCAATGTGAAAGTTCCAGGCTGTCATTCACCTTCTCCGTCTGTATCGCAGTCGGTTCCCTCCCGTCTTCAAATCTTTTATTCAATCAACATCTCTCTTCATCCAGTTTCCTTTTACTCCCCCCATTACGAACAAACTAGCTTCGACAACCTGTGTTTGCCCCTTGTCTTCCTACTCCCCCTCGAGTTTACTACCCAAACTTCCCTGACACTCTCAAAATATACCCTCACCCGTCCCAAGATGCGTCGATTAAACACTTCCAGACGAAATGCAGGTCGATACTCTCTGGCTGATGACACAAACAGCTCGGATCAGGCAAACATCCAGGACAGTCCGTACTGGCCAAACTTGGGCTTACCCTCTCGCTCTCCGTCACCAAACCATCGAGAGACTGCCGATTATCGGCTTCGACACGGAAGCCAAGAAGGGTTTGGCGAGGACTCACCATATCACACGAAGTCCCATCTCCGAGGTATGGAAGATGTACCTCTTAATAGTGATGAGTCCTCCGATGAGGACGGCGACTGGGAGTTTGCCTCGACAGAGGAATCGGCATCGGCCTTGGATAACGCGGAATCCAATCCAACCACAGCCGATACAGCTCAGGAAATAAGTCCTGACAACCGTGTGAGTTGCGTCTTCGACGACTCTAGCATGGTCGTTGTTGAAGAAGACGCTGAAGGAGAACTCTTCCGTGACTGGAACAATCCACCATTCGACTTCTCTGTCCCGTTCGGTCCTCGAGTTCAATGGAACTACAATTTCGAAGACCTCCATCCTCACGCCTCCCAAGCTCTCAACTTTGCCCAGAGCCTGCCCGGCATTCAACACCTCGCATCAGTTCGGAATACCCTCACGACCAGGGCACATTACGCTCACAACAGCGTCGTGAGAACCTACAGCGAAGTCGCCGGGCAAGTCAGCCATACTGCAGCGAGGACTTGCGAGGTTGTCGCTGTGTCGGCTCAGGTTGGCGGATACCTCGCTGGAGAGGCATGGACGGTCGGGCGGAATGCGGCATTCAATCTGCAGGAGTCGTGGCCTGAGGTTCCCAGAAGGCTGAATGATGGTTATCTTGGGAGGATTGGTGCGTTTGTAAGGGAGGGAATGCAGGCTTTGCCGCCGCATGATAGGATCGTGCGACCTAGGGGGCGACGTTGATGTCCCAGGTGTAATGAGTTGATTGGGGTGTTTTGTTCGGAACGTATTATGTATTATAGTCGCATGGAAGCATCAAAGAGCTTGGAGTTCAGGATATGGGGCATGTTAGACGGTTAGTTTGCGCTGGCAAAAAGGAGTTTGTTATATGAAAGGTTACGATGAGGAACGAAAGACATGGGACCAACACCACTTTTAAAGTAGTACGAGGGCTGTGGTGGAATGCAACAGTACTTGTAGTCTATATATTCTTTATACTCATCATGTCGTCTCTCTAAAATAACTCCATGCCTGACGCCCTGGTCTTTTACTCTTTTCGTCATCCATCATTTAATGCTCGTGCTTCACTGGGTTCAAGTCTCTAAATTCGCCACGAAGGCTCTCAACACCCTCCTTCTTGACCTCTTCCACCAACTTGGCAACCTCGGGTGCAATTACGGCCTCGTCGAAGCCAAAGTACTTGTAAGCATCCTTTCCAGGCAAGCTCTTGCCAAAGGCGGCCATGGAAAAGCCAGCGTCAGCATATCGCTCCCAGCCGTTGACGGCGTAGGCCTCGATGACCACACGGGGAGCGTTGGTGCGGTACTGCAGCACCTCGCGCTTGTACTCGATTGGCTGGGCGTTGAAGATCCGCTGGCAAGGGAACGAAACGACGCGGGCCTTGATGCCAAACTTCTCCTTGAGTACCTCGCGGGTCTTGACGGCGAAGCACATCTCGGCGCCAACACCAATGAGGGTCACATCGGCCTTCTCCTCCTCGATAAATACGTAGGCGCCCTTTTGAGCGCCATCGCGACTTGAGTACTGGGGATATTGCTCAAGGTTCTGACGGGAGAGGGAGATGATGGAGGGTGTGTCCTTTGCCTCAAGGGCGGTGATGAAAGCGCCTGCTGTCTCTTCAGTGTCGCAGGGGCGGATGTACAGAAGATTGGGCATGGAGCGGTAAAGAGCAGGGAGGGCGATGGGCTGGTGAGTAGGGCCATCCTCGCCTGTGCCGATGGAGTCGTGTGTTGCGATGTGAATAGCCTGAAGGTTCTGGAGAGCGCCCATCCGGACACCAGGGGCGGCGTACTGAACGTTGTTAGTTGCCGCGGCTCATAAGAGCAAGGTTGGAGATGGACTCACAAGGTAGAACATGAAGAAGCTGGAGGTAACGGGGAGGATCGTGCCCTTGTTAAAGGCGGCGAGACCGTTGGAGATGGAGGCCATGGCATGCTCACGAATGCCCCAGTGGATATACCGACCAGAGTAGTTGCCTACAATACCGCATGTAGTCTTGAGATCAGGCTGTGATAATGTCAATATGCGCCTGTTTCGTCCAAGCTGCTTCACTTACGTGCTGGAAGTCCACCTTGTCCTTCCAGATCATGTTGACCGAGGGCGACAAATCGGCTGTGCCGACCATAAAGTTCCTCAGCTTGGCAGCCAACGGGTTGCAGATGATGCCGGCCGACTTTCGCGACGGAGTAGGCGCTGTGGGAAACGTCTCCTTTGCAGGAATGATGCTTTGCCAGTTCCCGGTGAAGCGGCCTTCAACTCGCTTGATGAACTCGTCGTGAAGCTCGGGGTACTCCTTGCTATAAGCGCTGACTAGGCTGTTCCAGTCCTCCTCGAGGCGCTCACCGCGGGTCTTGGCATCGCGGAAAAAGCCATAGACCTCGTCGGACACGACATAGTGCTCGTCGGGGTTCATGCCAAATGCCTGCTTGACAGCCTTGACACCGTCGGGGGTAAAGGCGGCACCATGGGCCTTGGCATCACCGGCGACCTTGCTACCGACACCGATGACGGTGTGGATATTGATGAACGTAGGCTTGTCGGTGCTGGCCTTGGCCTTGAGAAGGGCCTTGACGATACCCTCGACGTCGAAACAGCCGTCCTCGATCTCAATCACGTCCCAGCCGCAAGCGCGCATCTTGGAGTTGACGTCCTCAGTATTGCACAGATCGACGCTACCGTCGCAGGTAACCTGGTTGTTGTCGTACATGACGACGAGGTTGTTGAGCTTCCAGTGGCCAGCCAGCTGGATAGACTCCAGAGCCACGCCCTCCTGCAAACAGGCATCGCCAATCATGCAAAAGGTGGTGTTGTTGATGAGCTCGTAGTTGGGCTTGTTGTAAGTGGCCGCAAGGTTTTTGGTCGCCATGGCGAGGCCGACGGCATTGGCGATTCCCTGGCCCAGAGGACCGGTCGTCACCTCGATGCCCTCGTGCTCGATCTCGGGGTGGCCCGGGGCGAATGAGTCGTAGCGGGCAGAGTGGTAGGACTTGAGCTGGTCGATGGTCATGTGCTTGTAGCCTACAAGATGGAGGAAGGTATATTGGAAGAGACAAGTGTGGCCGTTGGATAGGACGAAACGATCGCGATTGAAGTAGCTGGGGTTGTTGGGAGAGTACTTCATCACGTACTTCCAGAGGGCGAGACCAATACCAGCCATCCCCATGGCACCGCTGTATAATTGTTAGATCTCAACGATAGTTACAAGTTCGTTTTATCGACTTTGAGGATCTCACCCAGGGTGACCGCCATTGAACTGCTGGCATAGATCGGCAATCAGACATCGGAACTGACGCAAGACGAGATCAATTGTCTGAGAATCTTGATTCTGGATCATCTTGAGGACGCTCGAGATAGCCACATGCTGTTCCCCCTTGGCCTCTGTTGTAATCGCAATCGGCGCCATGTTTGTTTCTTCAAATGAAGGACAGAGTCGACGAAGCTCGGATGAGAAGTCCCCTCAGCTCGAGTTATATCACTGCCATCCTCAGTGCCTCGGTCGCGTGTGACTTTTGATACAACCATTCCAAAGTCTAGCATAGTCCAAAAGGGAAGTTTGAAACGCCGTGGAGTGTGGGGATGGGCGTTTGACGATGATCCCACGACGTACAAGATATTGAGGGGGTCTAGCAGGGTATCCCGATTAGGCAATTCGAGCCACGCAGAGAGGATCTCGTCTTTGGCACGCGCTTGGGATTGCCTGTGGAGTTGAACATGGCTAAATTGAGATTGAGTCTTTGGTGGGCTTGCAGAAGCATTATTCGTCAATATCAGTAGATGGGCACCCGAAATGGTGATAGAAAAGTAGTTGTACTTCTACTTGGAAGCTTTGATGTGTCACTTTAGGTACCGGTACCACTGCAGCACTAGCAGGTATTATCCGTCAAGGGTGTGAACACCCATTTCTTTCGAGGTGAAGCCATCTTGGGCTGCAATCAACACCCCGGAAATGTTTCACAGCAGTCCGCATGCAACTGCCTCTCGGAAACCCGTTATAGCAATGCGCGTCTGGAGAACTTGAGGGGACTCGGTACCTCCCAGAACGGGAAGCCGACATGCTTCTGTCAATCTTGGGGTTCTCTTCGACTCTCTTAATTGGGATCGTCCCGCTGTTCTTCACAGCACCACTACCTGAAACATCCAATCTTCGCCATGGCATCTGCTATCGTCAGCGATATCGAGCTCCCGGCCGAGATACCGGAGACAGAGCAGACGCCCGCATCCAAGGCTTCAACGTTCAAACTCTTTTCCCTCGAGGGAAAGACGGTCGCCATTACCGGCGGAGCTCGCGGCCTGGGCATAACTCTAGCTTCTGCTGTTGTAGAAGCGGGAGGGAGCGTTGCCTGCCTAGACATTCTCGAGGAGCCATCGCCAGCCGAGTGGACGCAGCTCAACAAGACTGCCGCGGCAAACAACTCCTCCGTGTCATACCGGATATGTGACGTTACCGACGAGGCCTCGGTTGAGAAAGCAATGAAAGCAATCGCCAGTGATGCAGAAAAGGCCGGGGTTCCATTCTGGGGTACGATTGCATGCGCTGGCATTCAGCAGCAGATCGCTGCAATTGACTATCCAGCTTCCGATTTCGACCGGATTCTGAGAGTCAATGTGACGGGCGTGTTCAATACTTGCAAGTACGCGGCGAGAGTGCTGCGAGAGAGTAACAGCCCCGGCAGCATTGTCATCATCTCCAGCATGTCGGGTAACATTGCCAATCGAGTAAAGCTTCCAAAAACACCTTGTATCTCGAGTTGAGCTAACAGTGGATACAAGGGACTATCCTGTACAGCATACAACTCGAGCAAAGCTGCCGTCCAGCAGATGGCTCGGTCTGTCGCCCAGGAATGGGGAAAGTATCAGATCAGAGTAAACACCCTGTCGCCCGGCTACATCAGAACCGCAATGACGGATCAGCTGCTCGCCGAGAACCCCGAGGTCGAAAAGACGTGGATGGCTGGCGCTTTGCTGGGCCGTCTGGGTGCGCCCGAGGATTTCAAGGCTCCGGCTGTGTTTCTGCTGTCGGAGGGAGCATCCTTTGTTCATGGATCGGATTTGAGGGTTGATGGAGGTCATTGCGCATCGGCGTAGGCACTACTTTTTTATTGAGATTTTAATTGAGCATCATGAGCTTCCTTCGTCAAGTTCTGAGATATGAAGCTCTGGCAGCTTATCAAAGGAGAGCGATTGAACAGCAGTACTAAAGAGCAGCATGATATGAAACAGGTTATACCTGACCATTTCAGTAAAAATAACCAACAATAAACCAACCAGTATCTCTGTTGTTTGACCCAGTTACCAGTCTCAAAGCTTGCGGAGGTTCAGCGCCGCCTCTACGCCTCGCAAGATGCTCACAACACCCAACGCTCCGGGATCCGGAATACCACCCTCCTCATCAAACCGTTCCTGTCCGACGTAACTCGCTCGTCCCAGCGCCGCCGTCATCTGCCGCGTCCCCTCAGCACCCTTGCGTGCTTCAACAATGGCGCTCTCCAGCAAGCTCCCCTCGGCGTAGGCCTTGACGAAGGGGATGAGCGCGTCCATCAGAGTGCGGTGTCCGATACGAGCAGGCGTGTAGCGACAGAGTTCATCGAGCCCACCTTGAAGCGACTTTTGAACAAGATGTGATACTGCGGGTGCATTCGACTCTGTCGCTAACTCGGTGAGGCGGTTTGCGACGGCGTTGAGGAAGATGGCGTAGATGGCCCCCGATGTACCGCCCATGTTCCTCTCTGCGGTAATAGCCGTCCGTCGAAAGACCTAACCAATATCGAGAGATTCATCTTCGTCCTTTTAAAACTCTTTAACCAGACCTGCCAGGCATGATTAGCTAAAGAAGTCTCGTCATCCCAGTAACGACCTTACCGTTTACTCCGTTCAGAAGCGTCTCTCCGCAGTCTCCATCACCCGCCAACGTGTCGTATTCGGTGATCTTGGGCTCATCCTGCACCGTGGTCTTTGCTACAGACTCTATGATGGACTTGACCAACTCTGTCGAGACTATTAAACGAGTCAGCTTCGTTGCGACACAAGTGATTAGTTACGCCAAATTCACCCTTGACTCCAGTTTCACGCCCGTTCACCTCGGTCGCCAACGGAGTCTTGGTCTCTCGCTTCGACACAGCCTCAGTATCCGTAGCCCATCCTTGGATTGAGCGTGGCCAGGCGGGTGCTGTGGTAGGGGCGTCGAGCAGTTCCTCCAGCTCCTTGTCAAGTTCAAGCAAGGTCACCGAGAAGCCAGGCCCGTTCAGCGAAGTGACAAAAGTGCCGACCAGACTTCTATCAATCTTGATATCCCGCTCAACCAACTGTCGGACGACCTCATCAGCAACAACACCAAGCTCCAGGACACTTAGTCCACCGAGATTGTTGACCATGAGTGCCACACGCTGCCCCGACCTGGGCTGCCACATATTGGCCTTTTGCGTAAACAGCATTTCCAACGTCTTCTCGACTGTAGCTTCTAGACTGGCGATCTTCTCTCTCTTGACGCCGGGCTCATTGTGGATGCCCATACCGAACTCGAGTTGGTCGCTTGGTAGAGACTCCTGGCTCGCGCGGCCAGGGACACTGCAACGGTCGAGACTTGCTGCAACGGTGGCCATTTGTGATGCGGTCTTTTTCGAGGAAGGCTCTGTTGAATATGTGAGTTGACGTGACTGAGTTGCAACTGTCATCATGAGCCTTGACTTACCCTTCTGCTGTCTTAGCACCAGCTATCTTGTGAACAAAGACAACGCCCGCGAGTCCTCGCTGGCCAACCAGAGAGTTACCTTCCACAGATACGTCGTCTCCGACAACCACCATATTCACTTGCTGCCCCTCGGCCTTTGCCTTTTCCGCCGCCAAGCCAAAGTTGAGCTTGTCGCCCGTGTAGTTTTTTACGATCATCAAGGACCTTCTTCCCAGTTAGCCAAGGCTTTGGTCAGATCGATGTGTGTTACGGACCCCTTTGGTGACTTGACTGTCTGTAGACCTGCCAAGATTTGCGACGCTGGAGGCGACGCAAAGATCTCGCCTGCAATCACAACGTCCAAAGCGCCCTCACCAAGGTATCCTGCGTGAGCTGGCTCATGTCCAGAGCCTCCGCCGGAGAGTAGCACAACCTTGTCTTTGTTTTGAGAATCGAGTCGGTATAGAACTACATCTACAAGTCAGACGATGGCTGACAGGTGTTCATTTGTTGTCGCTCACCCTTTTCTGAACTAATAAGGCCCAACGAAGGATCACTGAGAAGGCAGCTCCGTAGGCTTCGCTCGACCGAGCTCGATACACCAGTAATGAAGCTTTTACCTGGTGTATGTCTATAAGTATGGTCTTCCCTCAAGCGATGGTAAGTGACACTCACCTAGAGCCATGCTTGTTAGTTCTTACTTTCTCGTAATGAAACTCGCAATGAACGCCAATGCTCGTGAAAAATAGAAGCACGAACCGAGATATCAATTGCATCTTCAATAATGCGACATCTAGACCTTAAGCTCTCCTTTTCTCGGGCGCTCTGGCATTCCTTTTTCGATGCCTATGGGTCTGGCGTCTTCTGCAAGCCAGCTTCGAATGACACCGGGGGGATAGTCTTGCCTCTTTGGGCCGGAGAATGGTCTCGTCTAAGAACACCCCGAAACCCGACACTTGGATAAAAGTAAAGAGGGATACGGCAATCTAAGCCGCGTAATTAGACTCTCTCGGGAAAATCTTCCGGCAATGATTGCTTCCTGGCCTGACCGTGGTAGCCTTTCGCCCCTCGACTGACCACTCAGTATCTCATGCTGTTGAAGCGCAGCGGCCTACCGCAGCAATCGCACCCATACCTTATTAACGTAAAAGCAAAAGGTTAGAAGAAAAGAGTGACGAGATAAAATGTTCTAGACTAAGCATAGATGCGGGAAACCCCCGAAAAAGAGTAAATGACAGTGTGGTTTCCTGCGTTGCGTCCTCATGCTTAAGCTCTTGCGTTCTGTGCTCAATATGCAACAGCATTTAAAACAAAGTGTGGCGCAAGAAATGCCTCATTTTGAAGCAGCAGCTTCAATTTCCCTCGTCGTAGGAGTGCATACAACTCCCTCTTTGGAGCAAAGGTTATCACGCAGCACAATTGAAACATGGAGGAGCTTTGGCGCCCTTGACAGCAACACGACGGCATAGACCAGAAATCTTAGCTATTTCGGACACTCCTCTCTCGGTGTCAAAGCCTGTGCTAGAATTATAAACTCAGTTAAGAGCCCAGGTAGATGCCAGTTCTGCTTTGCTCTGTCGCTCTAGATTTTGTTTGCCCTTTTGACTCTTGCCGGCATATTAGTGCTGTCCAAGTCGCCTCGATGGCTCATCGCCCACGACCGCCACGATCAAGCGAATGAGATCTTCATGGAAGTTCGCAAGAACACCAAGTCGCTGGCGGAGCGATAAGACGAATTAACTGCATCACGATTGAGATCCAGCACGCGATCAGTGAAGAGCGTGAGGCTGCGCAAACAAGATGTTTCAAGGCTACATCGAAGCACAGAGAGCATAACTTCTTCTACAAAATCATCCTTGACCCAGCGCTCAAGCAATGCAGCAGCTGTCTGCAATCAATTCGATTACACTCGCGAGTATGCAAGGTTTAAGATACATGACAACAACATCAGTACGCACAAGTCACTTGCAGGAATTGGTCGGCATGTCTCCCAACCTTTCGCTCCTCCTGGCAAGGTTCAATGGCATCGCCTACTTATTTTCTTGTCTTATTCCCATTTAGATTGTTGAGCGCATTGGCCCTCGAAAACTAATGTTGTTCGCTGCGATAGGCCAATGTGGGCATATGGCGGTTCTTACTTACTGTGTTTCTGGCGGGCGGACGTCTTATGGAATCGTCGCGATTATCATGCTGTATTTGTTCAGTAAGCTTACAGATCACCATTTATGTGCTCATGTGTCCTAGAGCTGGCGGGTCTTGAGACTTCTACTTCACTGTCAGGCCTATTTGCTATTCCTTGATTCAGTAAGTCACTCAAGCTTGTCTGTGTGAATATCATAGCTAATGTTACATAGTACTGGCCCAGTACGCTCCTCGCGCGATCTTAGTCGTACAGCAGCCCTTTTCATGGCGTCCAATCGGATCTTCGCATTCCTCGTGGTCGAAATCACACCCATGTCTATTGGCAACAATATTGGCTGAAAGACATACATCTACTTTTGCATCTTCAACTCCGTCTTCCTCGCAATGATCTACTTTGGCTGCCCCGAGACCCGGCTTCTTCCACTCGAGCAGATTACTAAGATGTTCACCGGCTCAAAGATCATGTTGTACTGAGACCACAGTATAGGCGTTCCTGGAGAGTCACCCGAGCGGAATCTGGATGGCGAGATGGCTGGTGCAGAACATGATGAGAAAACGTCAAGATCACAAAGACAGACTTGGACTAGCTTATATCAGAGATGGGCTGTTATTCGAAGGATCAAATTCACGGCTCAGAAGGAATAAACATCTCGTTCAGAGGTTCAGTACTCCAATCTATATCAACCCTTGCTCGACAAACAAAGATGTAGACAATCAACAGCACTATTTCCATCCAAACCAATTCGACTTCTTTTTCTCAGCCTCCTGTTTCCGCTTCCACTCTTGCTCCTCTTGCGCCATCCAAGCCTGCATCCTCATGCACTTCTCCTCCATCTGCGCATCCGTCAAGAACCCCCGCCCACCATCCTCCGCAGTATCCTTATCGCGCGATCCCGAGGAAGAACCCTTTGTTATGCCCAATACATCACAAAGACCCTCTGACTTCTCCATCAGCCAAGGCCCGTTACGAAGACCGTCCCGCCAATGGGGTGGTAGACTCTTGAAGCCCAGCAACGCACCAAGTAGGGCGCCGGCAAAGCACGCATTCGTGTCTGCGTCGCCACCCTCCATTGTGAGTTCGGTGATGAGCTTCTCAAAGATGGCGAGTTGGGACTGGATTTGTCCACAAGAGTGTAGCTGGCGCATGGCGAGCCGTAGGAGCAAGATGCCAGAGCCAAATGTCTTGTACACAAAGCCGATCTTGTAGGCTTCGTCGAGCTTGAGATCGGCGAGCGTCTTTGCGGTTGCGTGCCGTTTGAACTCTTCGACATCCAGCTGGGGTTCGTCTTTTCGATCAGGATTCTGGAGCTCTTGTTCATGGCGAGCTTTGTACCATGCAAGACCCTTCTCAATCATCTCATCGACGTGTTGCTCATTTCGGATATCGCCAAGGACGAGGCCGCGAACCAGTGCGGTACCGATAACACAAGAGACGACACACCTGGGGTCAACATGGGTGACGACGGAGAAATCAGCCGCGATTTTAAAGGTCTCTTCGACAGACTTGTCAAGGCACATTAATCCAAGCGGATGTGTTCGCATAAGACTACCGTTGGGCGCGGCGTTGAACTTGCTGGTCGTCCAAAACTTGCGAGCTGTTCCTTCGGGGTCGTCCAAGTAGGCCTTGCTGCGGACGATACCACCAACAGTCCGTCCAAGTCCCAGAGGGAGCGTGTCGAGGGCGCGAAGTCCCATGCGAACCCACACTGATAGGCGAGACGCGAAGTCTTGAGGATCAAGCTTCTTGCCATCGCTGTGAAGGAACGAGAGGAGGATCAGCGTGGCATGATCTGTGTCGTCGGTCCAGTCACCGGGGCGGTGAAAGTTTCGGTGATGATCGCGACGAAAGGGTGTGGCCTTGTCTGCCGGAAGTAGAGTAAAGGTCCGATCAGGGTATGTTTTTGCTGAGATCTCGGCAGAGAGGAATTCTGTATACAATCCGATGGCATCTCCAAGGGCGGACCCGAACAAGGTGCCGATGATGCGGTCCTGAAGGTGCCATTTGGCCATGGCCTCGTCTGCGTGTTTTGATAGCGTTATTGAAGACATTGTTGCTGAATCTTTGGTATAGTGAACTGAAGTATGATTGCAACTGGTTTGAAAGGCAGCATCACCATGTTTTAAGCATGTTTCGTGGGAGGCAACCAGTCCATGGCTGAGCAAGGCATCCTCATTTCGCGGATGCCTTGGAGGCTGACGCGAAGTTGGCGGCGCGCTACTTACCGTAGTACTGGAATGTGGCGGTGGCAGTAGAACATCACATTGTGGGAGAGACTGACTGTCTTCCATTGATGGGAAGCCACGGAGTCAAGACAACTTGGGTCAGCTGGCCATATGTAGTTATAAAATCTGGGTACTGCAGCGGCTTTCAGAGGAAATGCTACAGTGTACTGAGTGATTGAGGGAATGGAAGGTTAGCATCATGATAACAACTGCGATGTCCGCTTAGACTGTGCCACTAGCGACCCTTAATCAAGCGGTAAATCTTCTCCTCTTCTTCGCTTACTGATCGGGCCTCCATCTGTTGAGCTTTCTTCATCCAGATAACACAATGATCCAACCATGTTCTGCAAGGCTGGAGTTTGGCTCGTCCAATTACCTCTCAACCTCTAAAGGAATCTCTGTTTATATCCCATCTCCCACATAAGACTCTGACGACCCACCAAGAATCCTGTCAGTCGCTGCAGTTGAACGGTACTTCCATAGTTACTGTCTCGCTTTACCGGCCTGTGACTCCGGAGCCCTTGGTGAAGCGAACCCGGCCAAAGACCCGTACTCTACTGGGGTGCTTGTGTTGCAGACGCAGGAAAAGAAAGTGCGATGAACAGAAGCCGGCATGCGGGACGTGTCGCAGGCGAAAGGAGCATTGCGAATGGGGGCTCAAGATCATCTTTCGGGCAGAGGACGCTCAGGGCTTAGATGAGCAACAACCGTCAATGCGAATGATGAGTAGGTGACCGCCGAGGGAGTATGAGATTCCAGACATCACGTCCGAAGTGATCCGCGACTACGATGCTCCCTCTTCCCTATTGGACTTGAATGACAACCCTCAGTGCCAAACCGAGACCGCAGTGACTGACTTGCTCTAGTCTCAATGGATATGATGACCGATTTCTCATGCCAAGAACGAATCCAGGCTTTCACCCTGGGAGGCATATTCGAGGATGGGATCTTCCTGCCAGGTTCCTCCTACACGAACTCCATTCCACGCTGCGGGATCATCTTATACAAGAGACGCGCCAACTCCCCAATTTCCGACCCTCTGCGACGCCGCTCTTATCACAAAGCAAAGGATGTCGCTTATAGAAGAACTACTTTTACGAGATCGCTCCTGGGCTGGAAAAGTTCGAAAGAGACCGAAACTTCCAACAAGCTCTTCCTACCATGACCAATGACCACGGGCCATCTCCGTTACTCGATGTTGGCTCTCTCAGCACGTCAACTTGAGCTCAAGAGAACCCTCCCAACGGATCGTAGCCTCGCGCTTTACTACGAAGCAATTTACCTCCTTCTTCCACATCTTCCGACCTGAGGTACTGCGGTTGTTGCCGCATGTGTTGTTCTTTGTGTGTTAGAGATGCTCAGCTGTTCACCCAAGGCCTAGCAGCGACACCTCGACGGCTGCGCGAGCCTCATGGAGGCGGCGGGCATCAACGGCTTGTGGGAGGCACAGAGGAGGCACTTTTCTGGTGCTTTGCGCGCATGGACTAGTGCGGCGGACTCATGATGTCGGTCAAAACACTCATCCCTATCTCCCACTGGACATCCAAGTCGTCGATTGGTGTCAACGTGGAGTTCTCTGACAATGCGAAAGGCTTGGGGACTGGGCCAATTATGCTATTTACCTCATTGACCAAGTTCTTGATCTTCTGGCGCCTTTGCCTTTGGGAAACCTCCAAGTCCTTGCACGGAACGACTCCAACTTCCAGCTCGCTAGTTCAAGCTGTGGACATACCTCTGTGACGGTACCAGGACCGCCCGGCGCCTCTACATCCTATCATGACCATCCCATCTAGTGACATGTCACCTTGTCCGACCATCCTCTTTTCCAACCCCGCTACTATCTCGGGCAATCAGCTTCATCATACTGCATCAATAATTATGCTTCAGAACCAGCCCTCGGCAGTGTGACTCGCCATAAACCCCGGTCTATACTGTGACATGCGCGACAAGTGTGTCGTATTAGTATATCTAATGAACACCACGGAGCCTGAAAAAGCGGTATCCAATCGTCGTGGAGTGCTGGGTGATGTATGAGCCATCGGAGCGAGCATAAGGCAATACTAGAGCTGTTGGGCAGGATCGAGAGGGAGAGGGCCAAACACCTGAAGGACTTTTAGGGGGACTTGGATAACGGACTCAGGAAGCCATCGTGAAATATAACATCTTATCTTGGAATCTCTTTTTATTGAGCTGCATCTTGAGATGGGTTCTGGTTACCCTCGCGAATGAGCTCGCGGCTCTGTGGCCCACTCTCGTGGCGGTGCCAAAGCTGAGATCTTTCGCATTGGCTCATTTCTTCATCCTACAACGTGTACGCACGCAAACACGATAGACCAGTTCAGACAAAGAAAAACGAGCAACTCGTGATTTCTCATTATTGTTTGGTTTATCACTTCCCCGCTGCGATGCCTGAGCCTGCGTCCATTCATGATGTCATTCGCCAGCATCCACGGGAGCGACTCCTTGTGCAACCTCTAGAATGGACCTCACAACACATGAGGCTTCTTCGTTGCTCTTTTGAGGAGACACAGACCCTTGCAGAAGACGAACAAGAGTCTGACCAAAAGAAGCCAGTCGAGCGCTCGGCGCGTACTGCTGAGCGCTTGGCAACCTACGAAATGAAAACCGCCGCTGTCAAGAAGCTTCTCGCAGAAGCCGACGGGCCTCTCAAATTCCTGCGGTAAGACAGTGAACATATCGATACTTACTAGAACCCCATTTTAAACTTCTTGTTTTAGACCCTATAACTTTTTCTGTTTCGGCTCAAAACATGAATGTCGCCTTCATGGCACCACCTTTACTCAACGCTCGTCAAAGAGCCCAGCACCCGTGTTTGCTTTCATGCAGCGCGGCATGATCAAAACACTGCGCGAGGGGGTCTTTTCCTTACCACGGCCTCGCAGACCTAACCCTCCTGCTGAAGAGATTCGGCGGCTGAGGCTAAAGCAAATCATGCCCTCCGACCCACAGCGTGACCCCTACATTCTCGCTGTTCTGCTCGGCCTTGCGCAGTCACAAGCCGAGAGTTTACTGTCAAAGGTGGATGGAACAGACGGAATTGATTCGAACCATATTTTCAATGTACGTTCTTTGACATGGCGACTGCGTGGCTTGGTTAACACAGTATTTGACAATAGGTATGCGCCGTGCTTGTGGACGAACAAAACACCGATTTCATGTACTTCTACACAGCAAACATATCAGCGGCGTTTCTCAGCAAATTTGAGTTTCCAGAGAAGCTTGTTCCATTTCCCAGTGCCATGTCTGCGGACTTGTGCATACAGTATCAAACGATTCAGTTCCAGCCATACTCAACTCTACGAACACGGCTTATCGAAGCGATAGTGTCGTTTACGAATGACAAAGACAACGGCGTCAAGGATACCTAGAATTAGAATGTCAAAGTGCCTGTTACACTATGAAATTTTATTGAACATCAATTTTCAAAGCATGCGCTTCCTTTTGTTATTGATTCTCAGACTTTAGATAATGCCTTGGTTAGATAGAAGCTGGGCTTTCAGATCCGAAACATTGAATGTTTAGCTAAATTCTAGCTAGTTACCTACCGAGTTTAGGCTACTAATTCTCTCATTCTCATCTAAGTGCCTAACCTGACTTCAGGCTGTGAATGTATCTCGCCTCTATATGCTGTTACACCACTTATGTTTTAGGTAAGCCTAGCTTCTATCTAACCAAGACATTATCTAAAGTCTTCAATAACTATTACTTCTGCCATCAGTACACACCTTGGAGAAATTTACTTTGACAACGAGAATGTCTGTCTCACGAGTGGACATCGACCCAGATGGAGACACCATCATCATCCTCCCGGAAAAGCCGTATCTCGGTGAAGACCCAAGAAATCTTGCTTCTTATGGACACACGTGGTTTAAAGTATCTATGAAGCATCTCACAGTGGCTTCACGTCGCGCAAAGGTCATGTTTTCTGGGAATTGCATCGAGTCTCAGGCAAACCAGGATGGCTTTCGTTACTGGAAATTTGATCAAGTTTCTAGATCGTCGGCTTTTGAAGTCGTGATGAACGCCATTCACGGTTTTACGCAGAAGTTACCTTGGGAAATGACTATCAACGAACTGGCAGAGGTTGCGGCGATTGTGGACGATTTGGAATGCTATGATGCCCTCTGGTTCCCGGCGCTGGTTTGGAGGGATTCTCTGAAAACCTCACCCCCGACTGAGGTTTGCGGCGATCTTGCCAGGTCCATCCTGGTGTCATTCGTGCTCAATGACATCGAAACGTTTAGATCGGCAACCCGAGTGGTCATTTCCAAGGGCAGATGTCCCTTTCCCTCCTACGGCCTCCCCATTCGCCCAAAGATCATTGGTATGGGATCTTTTTCCATTACAGCGCTCAAGCTCATACTAACTTTTGACTGGTGAAGAGGGAATAGACGCCGAGAGGGAAAAACGACTTGAAGGTTTAATTGCTCTGGTCCAGTCTCTCGCCAAACAGATCTCCGGCGATGGGACAACTTGCAGTGCGGAGTGTAAATCTATTGCATACGGCACTTTGATGCAGAAAACCATGTCCATGGGCTTTGAGCCACCACCACGCCCGCCATTCCCCGGCTTGAGCTTGTCAGCTACCATTTCGTTGTTGCAACAGTTCGATTTGCCGTACCTTTATCGACTGACCGACCCTCGTCACCCCAGCTACAAGATGCCTACGGAGGCCTTTGTGATTTTCTACAAAAAGCCTGTCCCCGTTCAGGTCCAGAAAGAGTCTCCTGACGAGCTGCAAGGCTTGCTCTTGCCAGACCTAATCGAGACCATGGAAAAGTTATTAGGCAATTTAGAGGAGCACCGGTGCAGTCTCCGGGAGCCAGTCTTGTCCGAAATCAAACAAGCACTGGCTGAGCCTGATGGTCTAGATCTTTCAGAGTTCAGAGGAAAACGACAGTAAAAAATAGGCCGCATGGGTTAATCGGACGGTCATGCCCTTGGACGAATTAGTCCCGAATCTCAAGGACCGGGGTTATAGCATCGGCCGCTGACGAGGCCATGTTCTATAGCAAGCGTTTTATAGCATGTTTTACGGAGGCAACCTAAATGGATCATGAATGCCCCAGGGAAAGGTTAGAGGCTTACAGCCAGGGCTCTTGGTCAACTCCAATTTTCTCTGTTTGAGCATATATCCTGTTATGATCCGAGGTGTTGGGCTCTAGGGGTAAACTGCGTTCTTTGTGGTGGTTTCCAAACGCGTACCTGTCGACTGAATAGTCAGGTAGTAGCCTAGTCAACAAGAATAGTGCCTCAAATAGACTTCGGTGTTTCGGGACCAATACGAACAAGATGTCTATAGTCTTCGGTGTTTCCGACGGCCACGTGCGTGCTGTTACTTGTCGTCAGCACTTTAGTAACTGAACGGATAATAAACAACACTGAAATCCCACCAATCCAACAGAGGTCATTGCTCAAATGACTCGAGACTGACTATTGAATTCTGTCGTATTGTCGACCTGTCCGAACTAAGTACAAGGGCCTCCTTGCTAAGTCGGGACGAGTCAATAGTTCGGGGTCTCCACTGCGTGACCCCCCCAGAAACAATTATCGAATGGTTGTCTGCTGTTGATGCGACAAGGTTGCATTGTCATCTCAGAAAACACCTTGGACGAAACTCAAAAACGTCATGCCGTCCTCCGATTCAACGGTAAGGGATGTTTAGTTTCATGCAAGGGGCCCCTGGATGTTTTCTCGTGTTCTCAATTCATCTATCGGCGGGCTATGCCGGTTTCAGATCAAGGAGAACCCCTGCTAGTGTCCGTTGTTAACTCGTTAGGAAATTGGAGGACGTCTGCTCTGTATCAGCCATAGACCAGTCGTCTCAGTTGTCGTTGCCTTTCCTATATAGTTGTAGTTTTCCGTGCAGGTTTGAAAGAGTATTCTCCTTGGCCTCCCAAGACTCCAGTCAACCTCTCAATCAAACTTCTTCATTGACCAGATCCCTTTCCTACTTCCTCCTACAATCTTCGTCAGTATGAAGTTCTTTTCTGCTCTCCTTGCTCTCCCGGCACTTGTGTCAGCCGCGTTCCTCAACAATGAAGTCGTCACCGGCACTTCAACCCACTATGGCGGTAACCTGAACGGCGGCATGTGCTCATTCGTCAACTACAAGCTTCCGCGGGGCATCTACGGAACCGCCTTCTCTGGTTCAAACTGGAACACCGCTGGAGTCTGCGGTTCTTGCATCGAGGTCACTGGCCCAACTGGCAAGAAGATCAAGGCTATGGTAAGGCACTGCTCTAAGAGGTCTTGTCCGATGGTCATAATAGCTTACACCTCAAACAGATTGTTGATCAATGTCCGGAATGCCAAAAGGGTCATCTTGATCTTTTCCAGAACGCCTTCGACGCCGTGGGCGGTACCAATGGCCTTGTTAAGACATCCTTCAGGTGGACTGACTGCGGCATCACAAGCCCCCTGATCCTCCGCAACAAGGAGGGTACATCGCCGTATTGGTTCTCCATAAGCGTCGTCAACTCCAACCTTCCTATCAAGAGCCTAGAAGTGAGCACCAACGGCGGAAGGTCCTGGACGGGAACGACTCGCAAGCCCTACAACTTCTTCGAGAACCCCAGCGGCTTTAGAACTCAGACCGTCGATGTCAGGGTTACTAGCTCTACTGGCAAGACTATCACGGTGAAGGATGTGAGCGTTGTTCCTCAGACTGAGTTTAAGGCCGGTTCGAACTTCTGAGAAACGAGCCTATGCAGTATGATGTCGTTTGCGAAAGGTGTTATAGACGCTAGTTATCGTCATGAATTATGCTACTACAAGATCGAATATGACGATATTTGAACTGGTACGCTATGGATATGATAAATAGAATACCTAGTAAACACAGCCATGTTCGCTTATACGTTCTCGTATGTCACTCCAAGCATGGCAGTTTTTAGCAAGGTCTAGATGCTCAGATTGGAAAGGTGATCATCTACTGTCAACTCCATTTGATAAGCGAATGCAATCACATGACGATCAAAACGACGACGTGTATACCCCTCACGGCTCGTTTCAACGCAATGTCAGCATCGCTTACGAAGCGTTTTAGCATAGTGTGTCGTACGGAACCACTGCGCTATAAGGCAAAAGTGTGAAGACCCTCACACCTATGCACACACAGGCAGGGCTTATATAATATAGTATAATATACCCCCTATTTTGCTAGGAATACTATTCTGGGCGGAATGCCTCTTGGTCCCCGGTTTCTACTATATCTCTCTAGATATATATAGCCTTACTCTTAATAGGTAGGATTTAAACTTATAACCTTATTATTTATTAAAGCTAATAATACTAACTAATTATTTATTTATAAATATATAGTCTAATAAGTAAAAGTTATAAGTAGCTTAAAAGCTTACTTCTTAAACTTATAACTATCTTATAAAACTACTATACTATAAAGTAAAAGTATAAAGACTCTTATACCTATATATATATAGGCAGGGCTTATTTAATATAATATAATATACTCTTTATTTTACTAAGAATATTATTCTAAGTAAAATACCTCTTAATTTTTAACTTTTACTATATCTCTTTAGATATATATAGCCTTACTCCCGATAGGTAGGATTTAAACTTATGACCCTATTATTTATTAAAGCCGATAATACTAACTAATTATTTATCTATAAATACGCAGTCTAATAGGTAGAAGTTATAGATAGCTCGAAAGCCTACCTCCCGGGCTTATAACTATCGTACAGAACCACTGCGCTATAAGGCAAAAGTATAAAGACCCTCACTCCTATGCACACATAGGCAGGGCTTATATAATATAGTACAACATGGTGTAATAAGGTATCTTGCTGGTGCTTACAGCTCATCTCTACAAATATAGCTCTCACCTCACCAAGTCTCGAAAAACTCTAAATATTTGATACAATTATCAAACATCCAAACCGTCGGAAATGGCGAGTACTACGGGAGTGTCAACGGCGGAAAAGGCCAAGGCCACCGATGAGGGCACAACACTCCTAGACACTTTCGACCCACGCAAGACTCGGGAACTCTACAACCTCAAGCCTCATCCCATCACGGGCCGTCTCATCGATTCCCATCCTGGCACGCGCACGAAGCCCATGCGTGTCCTCTGTCTGGGCCAGTCGCGTACAGGCACCATGGCCGTCTTCACCGCTCTCCAGCGACTTGGTTACACTCCGTACCATATGACAGTTGCCATTAGCAGCCCCAAGACCAGCTTAGGTCTCTGGTGTGAGGCTCTAGATGCCAAGTTCAATGGCAAAGGCAAGCCGTGGGGCCGAGAAGAGTTCGACAAGATCCTCGGCGACTACGATGCAGTTGCAGATGTCCCCGCCATCTGCTTCGTGGAGGAGCTTGTCGCTGCTTACCCAGAAGCCAAAGTCGTCGTCACGCAGCGTGATGTCGATAGCTGGCTGCGCAGCATGGACTCGACAGCCGGTCGAGTTCTACGGTGGCCACTCTGGGAAACGCTGGCAAGATGGGATCCCGCTCTGGCGGGCCCCTTCTGGCAGCATGCAAAGAGAGTCATGCCCGCCAACTTTCGCACCATGAACGACTTTTCTGAGACCTCGCCTGCACGCCAGGCCTTCTTGGATCATTATGAGCTAGTCAAGAGAACGGTACCCGCAGACCACATGCTCGAGTTTCGTGTTCAGGAAGGATGGGAGCCACTCTGCGAGTTTCTGGAGGAGCCTGTGCCTGAAACGGGGTTTCCGAGGTTGAACGATGCCGGACAGTTTGTGTTTGCACATAGCATGATGTGGTGGCTCGGGTTCGCAAAGATGGTGGGCAAGATCTCGCTAGGAGTTGGGGTTGTCGGAGGAGGAGTTGTCGCAACTATCTGGTGGAAGAGGGTTAGGTGATCTGCATGTTTAGGTAGCTGCATCTTGTATGATGTTTTCTACACATCAGGGCTGTTAGCCTGTTACACAAGGAACTGATACTCGTACATAATCCAGAGCTTCAAGTACAGTTCATTATCGATATCGAAATTAACGAGTAAACTCACCACATCTGTGCAAGTAGCCTCTTCTGACTGTACGGGAATAGCATTTCAGAAGATCATTTGTCACCGAGATATCTAACCAATCTACTGCCGGGCTATTGAGGTACTTCACGGAAGTTATTGTTTCATCTGCTCATTGAAATCCGCACTAGCTGGTGATGTCTGAAAAGTGTAAGTACTCTGATCAAGGACAAATGAGAGACTCACGAATTGAAAGATCTATGGTGATCTGAGGGGCAACCCCAGCAAGTGAGACATCGACATGTCCAAATCCGTTGGTAAACGCGGACTGACGATGTTTCGGCCCAGGCGATGAGGTTTTCAAACCCAGCTCGTACGCGCTGCATCTTTATTAGTAAGATGACTGAACTACAATAGAAGCCCTGTATTTTTGTTCGCAAGTATATAGCAACTATTCTTTGAAAAATATATCTATCTTAATATTTTTCGTGGTTGTTCAGAAATCGTTTAGTTTCCTGGCTAAGTGACGTACCTCGGTATGACGCTAGCAAAAATACAGGGGCTGTATTCTAACTGCCTGCGATCCATTCCTGCTCGCCCAATTTCCCCGCTAACCCTTATTCCAAACTTCACGAGAACCAGGTCAATCAAAATGTCAGAGAGCAACCATTGCCCCAAGCCTCCAGTTCTCAAGAGAGGGGTGTTTCAACTCACATGCGGGCACTTCGGCGTTACCTCGGGAAATATCAGCCGCGTTGATGGCTCACGTTTACGGGCACTCTTTAACCCTGGAATGCTTCGCCTGAAGCGAGACCAGAAAGAGGCAGCTCAAGAAGCAGTTCATGGCCGGCCAGCTGAGACATTACGGCATTGGATTTCCATCTTCTGCCACTAAGGACAAGCTTCGTGACCTGCTCATGGAATCTGTCCAGCAGGGCAAGGTGAGCGCTCCGAGCTACTTCTCGGCACGACGACGTGTATCTTAAAACTTGTATTGATATGTATTCAGTGCGATCAAGTCCCAGAGTCAGTCATCAGCTTGAAAGAGTCCATGCAACGCGATCTGGAACCTCTGCATCGACAATGGAAGGCCGACGCCCAGGCCTGGGATGTCAAGCAAAGACAGAAAGAAGACCTGGCATTCGCGAAATGCACCACCCCTGGCGAAAGAGCCAGTTGTGATCTTGACAGATTTCTTGGATACTATTTTCTGACGGACGGAAAGCCGGATCAGACTAAAACACCGGAACCCTTGGCTTTGTATGGATTCGATGACAGATCGCAACTTCACGGCAAGGCCGAAAGAATCCCTAACCTTGAAACCGTGAGCGGCGGTTCCGGGAAACAACCGAACCCTCTGCATCGGCTGGGATCGTTCTGCCGTATGGTCCTTAGCATACAGCATCGATGCGAAGGACGAAGCCGCAAAGGAGAAGAAAAGGGAGGCCGAGTGGGAGAAAAAGATGCAGACTCACCAGCGCTACGTCTCTATGATAAGCGAGAGTGGCCCTTCGCAGGGGAGGAACAAGAAGACAACGAAAAAGGATGCACAGTCCTTTGATCTGAACAGATGCCGGGGCTCATACATCATCAAATGCGATGCTGTAACGCAAGGCTGGTCTCCGGATATCGTAGGAGAACTCACTATGGACATTGGCGGTGTCAAAGCCGGGATTTTGATTGCCGCTTACCGCTTCGGCATCATCGAGGGAACGATGCTTCTCAGCCAGTCTGAGGAGCTGTTGGATGCCATGGCTGGCACCGACGAAAGCGATGAATCGCACTCATGTAGTTCAGACGACTCTTCGCGATACGGGCCACTCGACGAGGGTGATTCCGACACTGACGAAAAGCCCAAGCACAAGAGGCACCTGACTAAAGATGTCGCCGCAAGCAAAGACGCTGACAAGACTGCCGGCCCAGCAGCGAAGCGGCGCAAGATAACACCATCCGTGTCCCGGCAAGTCTTTTATAGGATGCGAGGCCGTGAAACAGGAGAGGGTGAAATCCTACCTGATCCAGCGTCTGGTCATATCGATTTCTCTGACAACTCATGCACCGCATTCACTGGACTGGCTGACTACTTCCCCTGTATTGGAGGGAACGTTGAATTTCAAGGGTACAAGATATCGGATTTGCCAAAGCGCATAGCCGAAGACTGGGAAGACTTTTCTTGGGCGGCTTATGAGGACGCCAGGACGGGCAGATGGCACTGAAGTAGGGCTGCTAGCCGTGAGATTGGCTCTTGACACGTAAATGTTAAGTTAGGGTGGTAGTTGAGTATTGTTACTGATTCTGTGCTGTGAGTCCGGTAGCAAGTAAATGAATCACAGAGATTGTGAACCCACTGCCATACAACCATAGAGAACCCCCAACGACAAAGATACGATCGAAACTTTACCTGGTGTTTAGCTCAATGTCTGTACAGGCGATTGTACGTCCAGAAACCACCACCAGAAGCGGCTGCAGATGGTTCTGAAGTCCATATCTCTCTCGCCGGGGTTCTGCATTGCCTCTCTGTTGTGCAACTCAGCCCGAGGCGCAAGGCAGTCTGTCTTGTGATCGGGCACCTGAAGGGACTTGGTCCACTACCATCGTTTCCCTCAGCCGCCATGCAGAAATGATCGTTTCAGCCGCATATCTTTGGTGGTCGGCGACCTCGTATGGAGACGCCGTCGGTGTCCTGTCCAAGTGGCTTCGGGGTATTACCGTCAATGGACTGGCTAAAGCAATGCAAGGCGTTTGTTGATGCTGACTGCTACGCTCATTTCTCACGAGCTGAGAATGACAACCATGCACTTGGTGAAACTTTGGTCCCCGTTTTCCGCTTACGCCCATCCCGGGCTTTGTCGGGACCCCCGATGCCATCCAATAGTACAGTCGTTGTCTATTCCGCTTACCTGGATACAACGAGACGCAAAACTATGTTGAAGTTTGTATATATAAGACTACGTCAACCGGAAACAGCTGCACTTCTTCAAATCCTCCCAGAAAACCTACAACCCCGAAGACTTACCCCAAAATGATGCTACCCAAGATCATATCCGTGCTCTCCGTCTTCGGTCTAATCGGAGCCGATGCAAAGGTCTGCGAGCCAAGCAGTTCCTCCTCTTTCATCGATGTAACCCCTACGGCCACAGAACTGCCAAGTTCGGCCACGTCCATCACTCGGACGTCTTCTTCCGACCTAGCGGCCCCGACTCTGGGCGCCGACCTCGCTCCGAAGTGCACCTTGAAAGACCCTACGCCTAAAGGGCGTGTTTGCGGCGAACTAGGATACGTATCAAACACGGACGGAGCATTCCAGTTCGCTTGGAATTCAAAGTCTTACCAGGCTTGTGCTGATCAATGCTTTGAAAACGCCGGCGCGGGATGCAAGACCTTTTGGTTCGGCCAAGGCGGATGCCGACTCTTTGCCAATACCGCTTCCAAACTCACCTTTAGTCCCAAGAAAGACAATCAAGCTCTGAAGTGGTACGAGATTGATTGCTTCAGCTGCAAAGACAAGAGTAATCAATCCTCTCCTCATGAGTTCTCTGTTTGACCCGTCGGCTGACGTCTACCACTAGACCGGCTTGTTTTCCTCGATGACTTCTCCGATGGCGACGCTAACGACTGGTCTCTTACTACGGACAACTTGGACGACTTTGTGTTTGATGTTCAAACCGTTTCACTTTACAATGGAGCCAAAACGGCTGCGCTCCGAATTCTCGAGGCCAATGAAAGCGGAATTGGCGAGATCAGAAAGGATACTTCGTTTTCCCTCGAGGCCGGAGTCCAGTACCGACTCACATTCTCGGCAATGGTCGACCCTCGTGGTGCTGCCTGGAAGCGTGACGACTTCTCACCTGTCACAATAGTCGTTTCTAATGGTGCTTACAAGCCCATCGCGTACGTACCTGCAAGTGGTCAGGCGTTGGGGGGGGATTGGTACAAGTGGAAGTGGTCATTTGAGGTCGATGATGATCAAGATGGAGACTACAACTTCTCGGTATTCATCGATGCTAGTGGTTTGTTGATGGACTGGTATGTCGACAACATCTCTGTCGAGGCCAAGGCATCGTGAGGTGTCGATGAGGAAGTATTAATGCATTTTCGACGGATGTGCTATTGGGGCTTAGGGAGTATCTTAGAAGCCAGATGTGGTGGAAGTATTAGAAATGGAGAGACAACGGGGAGGCGAGGAACTAGATTTGAGTATAATCAGAAGTAACAACTAGATATAGGCTACGTTTTCATGTTTCGAAACTATGGCCAGTATAATCTGAGGGCTGCTTTCAACTTGAACAAGGGCCAAGAGAAACTCCAAAAGGGCGACAACGTTGGCTCTTATTCATGCTTTACGAAACACATAAGCTGGACGAGCAGCTTTGGAGAGTATTTCAGCAGGATTTCCAGAAGAATCTTTTTCAACGTAATAGCCACACCAGATATAGACATTGTTTTTATAAGCTTGTAGAATAGAGACTTTAGAACATTTGATTCTCGTCTTTATTTGGAACCCTTGATATCCCACGCCTGACAATGCTTAATATGTGCTGTAGAGATACTGAATTTTGCACGTTGACGTAGTGGAGAGACCCAGATAGAGGAGCATCGACAACATGAAGTATTTCATGCTGCAAGCCAATTCTATGGTGTCCAGGTACTGCGACACTATCAAAGTGAGATCAGGCTCCATGCAATCTCAAGCCATTCAGATATTCACGAGTGCCTTGCCAAGAATCATTTTTTTTCCATGACGATGAATCTCTACTCATCCAGACAATTCCAGCGAATCTTGGCGGCCAAACTGGGTATTTCCCTGCAAATCTCGCACACTTCATCCTCCCAACTGCTTGGGTTCATGGTGGGCCCATGTCTGCAGATCCCCTGCGACGACGTGTCGTGCTGTAGCTGCTGCGTGATGAGTGATTACTACGATTCCTTCGCATCAGATATAGGGCTAGAAAAGCAGTAGCACAGACAATGAACCACAAGACCTCGGTTGACACTGACACTGATTTCCTGCGATTAACAACCGTTTCAAACGTTCCTTTGACGGGATTCTAAAGTGGGCTACCGTAATCTGCATGTTCCTTGCAGATGATCCATGACTCTGCTCAACAGCGATTGGGCGGCCCAGTGACCCCTGCTCGTAAAGGGCTGAGCTAGACACCAACCGATTAGACGCTAGGTCTTACTCTTACTGCAGGATTGAGGCAAAGGAGAGTGAGGATCGAGACCAGATTATGCGAGGGTTCCTTTGAGGTGTTTGCCCCTGGATGCATACGCTGAATGAACCTAGTGGAATCAGCGGCCAAAAGATGGAGGACTCACTTGCGCTAGATGGCCATAACCAGCCTGGAATGTCAGCAGCACTCCCCCCTCCTCACGTATGTAACCTCCACTGGAACAAACCGAGCAGGCCGAGGTGTGGGCTGACGAGACCTCCTATCCCTGCTTATCAGCCTCGAGTGCGTCCACTTTTCCCATCATCTCATCTCGAGGTAACGTTAGGTTGGCCTTGGCCTTATTTACCCTTCGAGCCGCCTACCTCGGTATTATAACCGCCCGCCCTTGTCAGCAATACTGTACATCTTTGTTCCCTTTCCCCCCCCCTTCTCTTTCTTGTGATTCTACTTTCTTATTATGAACTTGTTTTCCTGATGCCGTAGCCATGCATCGCCGGATTTTGGTGCTGTTATTGCCGGCCTTTTGCTTCTTGCTCATCGCCACGAGCTTGTATCTTGGCCGGGATCATATAACTCGGCTATCGCACCTCTATCTCCCTCGTCCCCCCAAACACGACCAAGAACCACAGTTGAGCACGGTCTCTTCTGGCGTCTCCAGTATCGTCCCGACTTCGATTCTCATCTCGACCTCGGCCTCATCTTTATCCTCGTCATCGATTCCAACGTCAAGCTCGTTTGCGACTTCGACTCTGATTCCAATTTCCATCAAAACGACCGCTAATTCCCAGCACATGGGCGCCTCTTCCACAAATCCCTCAGCTTCATCCGCCAGCGCAAGCCCTTCTAAAGTCCCAATCGCAAATGGTAAATCTCCCCGCTTGAGAGCAAACCCCCCTTCCACGAATGCTTACTGATTCGCCATCAGGCAAAATCCTCTCCGCCGAGCGCATCTCTCCCTACATAACAGCCATTTTCGATCCCAAGTCAAATATCCTCCCACGCCTCGAATGCCCTCCCCTGCGGCCCGAGCGCTATGAAGTGCTTCGAAAGAACCGGGATGCGCGACAAGAAACGGACGGGGGACACGATATCGACTTTTTCTTCGCCCTCAACTTGCGCGACTGCGTAAATCTACTTCCCAGGCTGATGGGCAGTATCGTCGAGGCTGTTCGCTTTCTTGGGCCGCACAGATGTGCTCTATCCATCGTTGAGGGCAATTCGCCCGACGGCACCAGCGATGTTCTCATTGCTCTGCGACCATATCTCGAGGAAATAGGCCTCACCTACTTCTATAGTAACTCCGCCATTAATCCCTCCAAGGGCGCGCGCATCCGCAAGCTGGCCGAGCTGCGCAATCTAGCACTGAAGCCCTTGTACAAAAAGACCGCCAAAGTCACAGAAGAAACCACAGTTCTCTTTATCAACGACGTCGCCGCCTGTGCCGAAGACCTCCTTGAGCTGGCATATCAACGCCAGACCCTGAATGCCGACATGACGTGCGCGATGGACTGGACCTACGTGTCCGACACACCCACCTTCTACGACGTCTGGGTCGCGCGCGGCATCTCTGGCGACACCTTCTTTCCACTCCCCGGCGGGGGCTGGGATGAGGCGTGGAATCTACTCTCTAGCCCACCAGAAACAAAAGCCCGCTTTAATGCTCTCCAGCCATTCCAGGTCTTTGCCTGCTGGAATGGAGCGACCGCCTTTACCGCAGCGCCCCTCCTACACGGCCTCCACTTCCGAGACCCCAAGAAGGACGAGTGCTTCCAGGGCGAACCGCAGCTCTTTTGCAAGGATCTGTGGTACAGGCACTACCGCAAGATCGCCGTCGTTCCAAGCGTCAACCTCGAATACTCGGACGAGAAGGGGGCCGACATTAAGGAACTCAAAGGGTACACGTCGGAGATTGTAAAGCGGCAGCATCCAGATAATGACAGGATTGAGTGGAGGCAAGAACCTCCTGAAAAGGTCAAGTGTATGCCTTCATTTGACAATCAGAGGTGGTTGCCGTGGAATGAGAGTCTGCCTTTATGAGGCGGGCTGTTTGTACAATTACATGATATAGATATTTTACTTTTCAACGATACCCATGTTCAAGACACTATCTGAGGACGGCTCCATTCTCATGAGAGAAGAGGCGCGAATTGTCGCAAGAGCAGTTTGATCAAGACATCCATGAGGCCAGGAAACAGCAGCGACGAATTCTCACCGAGAACACAGATGGGAAGCTGTCGAAACAGCCACCGTGGCGACAGATGCTCTGTGAGTCAAACTAGATTACGAGAAGCAACACGAAAATGGTCAGCTGGGGGGCCTGTTCAAGCTTAGCTTGATACGTGAGAATGACCAGCCATGTCGCAATAGAATGCTGCTAAATGAGAGCCTAGATTATTCGAAGAGCACTGCGCCTTCAGAAGCTGCATCTTACGAAGAGCGGCTGTAGGGCTAAATTCTCACGATGCTTCGGGTGAGGCGTTCGCTAAAAATAGACCGAGTCCCGACGATCTGGTCGTTAGATTAAGGTAGCGCCCCGATGAGCCCAGGATATTCGCACGATGTCACTTCGAGAAAAAGAGGCATTCAACCGCAGCAAGAACCGGCGAAAGAATACGCAGTCCATAATCAAGTATTTTCGGTCTAGTCTATTTTCCTCGTGCCAACTCCAAAATGAATTCCCAATACAGTTCCATACAAGTTCAGTGAACAAGGACATATCCCGAGTCCAGAAACATAGGAGCATATCATGTCAGTATTTTTTTTTTCCATCATTCCCAAATATTCTGCGTGCAATCTCAGATCCCTCTCCCCTGAATCCGCTCCGCCGCGATTCCATAGGAAGCCAGCGTATCGCCGACCTCGCAGGGATCCGGCCCAAACTCAACCTTCTCAAACCCCTCGGGTCTGTCCTTCTCGAGCGCCATCTTGCCCATCTGCGCCTGGCACCGGAAGCTGCCAAACTTGTACTCGACCACGGAGCGGCCTCCCGTGTGGCTCTTGCCCTGCACGATCAACTCGGTGATGTCGTCCACCTCAAAGACGAAGCGGGCCTTGAAGAACTCGGTCAGGCTCTCCGGGTTGACAAAGGTCGTCTTGCCCGTGACGATGAGCACGCGGGAGGCGTTGCCGATGAGCGGCTCCTCGGCGTACTTGACGCGGTTGTGGGTGACCTTGACCTTGTACCCGTTGACCTCGAGGCCCTGGGTCAGCGACTTGGAGAGGAGGAGCTGCGCGGGTGCGGGCGTGAAGAAGACGACCTTGGCGGCGGCAGTGGTGTGGCGCGACCAGTCCGGCTCGTTGATCACGGTGCACCAGATGCGTCCGACGTTGCGGATCTGGCTGAGGAGCTGTCGATGGGTGACATCAGGGGGGAGGTTGGTCAGCCAGAGAGCGCAGTTAAGCTCAGGGGCAAGGGTCTCGACGCTGGCGTTGCGCATGCTGTGTTCGCCGCGGTAGTTTCCCGAGAAGGCAACCGAGCCGCCAGTGTCGGGCTCACGTAGCATGAGTCTCTCGGAGGGTCTCTGGTGGTGAGAGATGGCGGCCATGGGGCGGAACCCACGCGGGGGCGAGAGCTGTTGTTGCATAGGAGGAATAGCGATAGCGGAGCTGGAGTGGAGAGGAGAGCTCGGCTGATGGCCCTGGTTGAGAGCCTGGTTCATCCATGAGGGGAGCTGGGGAGACTCTGCAGTCTCACCAGACTGGGTCCAGGTGGGCGACGATGGAGCAGCGGGCTGAGGGTCAAGTCGCAAGTGGGCGAAGCGGTTATGAAGCCCCTGCCAGATGGATGGGGATGGGGACAGGCCATCTGAGAACTGCCGGGTGCCGGAAGAAGCTGTATGGCTCACAGGAGGAGCGGCAGGCTGGCGCATCGGGGTGCGAGGAGGAGGTGTCTGAAGACTGAAAGGGATATGAAGAGGCCGATCAGATGGCATTTCCTCGTTGCGGCCATGGCGAACAGGAGACGAAGGGCCCAGGCTTGGCTGGTTGGAGGGGTGAGATCTCGGGACGACAGTCGAGGCCGATTCTGCAGAGTATCGATCATTGCGAAGTTCCTGTTCGTTCTCCGTCGTCTCAATGGGCTTGATGCTCGCAGGGTTGAGGCCCGAATGCCAGTAGCTGTGCATGAGGCTGGGAGAGTTCAGGTATCCCTGCTGGGAAGTCTGCTGGTTCATTCTCGCGTTGTATATATCAGTGCTTCTCATGGCCAGCAGGTCAGTTGGAGGAGTGTCAAATCCACGAGCGTTGTTTTGGTTGCGAGAGCTCGGAGTTGCAAGGGCACGAGGATTCTCCTTTGGGTGCGAGTTGGGAGTGTTGGCGGTATCGCTGGAGCTCTGAGTGTCAGGGGTGCTTGGAGGAGGAGGCATCTTGGCGAATGTTTTGTGATGTAGTATGAGTTTAGTTGAGTGGTATTGATGGTGTAAGTCGGCAATTGTGAAGTTGGCTGTTGTCAGGTAGTTGGGTTCAATGTAGGGATGAGAGGTTGAGTTGTGATTCAAGTTGAAGAAGAATAGACGGCCAATTTATAGACGAGACTCTACCGGCTGCCTATTGTCCTTTGTTTTTTTTTTCGAATTGAATAATGAAATGCAGGATTTCCCCTTTTTACAAAGGCACGGCGCAGTCTCTATTCATCCACAGGAACAATCGTCACTGGCAGGCAACGCGGGATGAGAAACACGGCAACTAACTGCACCGTCCGTCGGTCGTGAAGAAGACGAAGAAGAAAACTAGACGAGATCAAAGAAAAGGTGCCCATGTATATGCCCTTGATGTGCCATTTAATAGAGAAAATTTGCTCCATGTGGTGTTGCCAAACATTGAGCTTGACAGGGCGCGTGGGCCGTTTGTACTGTCCCTGTACTTCGGGTAGCTGCGCTGGAAGGACTACGCGGCCAAACGTGGTGCGTAGACGTGAATAAAAGCGGTCAGTGAGCTTCTTTGACAACTAAGTAAGAGTGAAGACATGTAGTCATGTGTAGAAACTTGCCTGCATGGTGTGGTTCCCGTGGAGTTCTTTCAACAGGTCAATCATGATATGCCGCATCATGACAACAGGCTATCGGACACAACTCAGCTTCAACATTGGACCTTACCAAGAGCCTTCACCATTGTGTTTCTTTGTTTGCAAGGATGCACTCGATAGTACACAACAGCTGCACCATCCCCCGGGGTGGTAAAGGACGGCTGGTAGCGTCCGACGGAAAGAAAAGCGTGAATGATCACATCAACTCGGATATTCTGGAAGCCCTCAATCAGACTTGATAGATTCAAACCAACCTAGATAGCCGTGACACGACGTTCAAACCTCGGGATGTTCTTTGTAAACCTCTCCGGGTCGTCCCTAGCACCGTCCTTCCAATATTCATACTCGATCCACGCATTCTCCGGCATCTGCTCCTCCATCGCCGCCATCCAATGACCAAGTTCCGGGCTCAGCGGAATCACTCCCGTCTCCAGCACGTACTGATCCCACAGCTTGATGAGCGCCTGCAGCCGCTCGGGCTCCTCCTCTGCCAGATCGTGCACCTCACCTAGGTCGCGCGCCAGGTTGTACAGCTGCCAGCGCTCGGGGCCCTTTGGCTTTGGGATAAAGACAATCTTCCAGTCGCCCTTGCGGCAGGCGGCACGGCCGCAGGTCTCCCAGCCGTTGACAAAGTCTTGCTCGTGGATGCGCGGCGAGGAGCCGGAAAGGTATGGGACCATGGACTTTCCGCGCATGGAGACGACCTCGCGGCCCTGGTAGGTCGGGGCTGGGTGCCTGACGCCGGCCATGTCGAGAATGGTGGGAGCAAGATCCATGACTGTTGCGAACTGGTGGGTGATGTCGTTGGGCTTGGTGGTCTGGGCAAAAGAGGACGGTGGCTTCATCAAGAAAGGAACGCGAACACCGCCTTCAGTCGTGTATGCTTTGTAGAGTCTGCTGGGTGCGGTGGCCGCCTGAGCCCATCGCGGACCGTACCAGATAAACGAGTCTCCGTTTCCGAGGTTGTCGAGGCTATTGTTATAGTACTTCTTAAGATGTTGCATCATGGACCCTTGGACAATTGGGTACGCCTCGTAAGCGGCACCCTCAGCGCCATTGTCCGACAGGAAGCAGACAAAGGTATTGTCGAGCTCTCCAATCTTTTCAAGGTAGTCGACCACCTTGCCCACGTTGGCGTCTATGCATTCCACCATGGCAGCAAATACTTCCATAGCGCGGCACGAGTTGGTTCGCTCCTCGTCGCTCATGTTGTTCCATTCTTTGACTTCTTCCGCCACGACCGGGTGAGGCTCCACATCTTGAGAGATGAGACCTAGGTCTTTGAGCTTTTGAAGGCGCTTCAGACGGAGAGCGTCCGGGCCGTCGTCGTAGACGCCCCGGTACTTTTTGATGTACTCCTGCGGAGCTTGAAGCGGCCAGTGAGGAGCAGTAAATGGCAGGTATGCAAAGAAAGGTCGCTCATCGCCATCGTCTTTCCAGTCCTTGAGATACTGCAGCATCTTGTCGCCGTACCCATCAGAAGAGTACCATCCCTCTGGTAGTTTACGGACGTACTCTCCGTCCTCACTGTGCAGAGCAATGACACTCATCGTCATAAACTCGGGAGACTGCTCACCAACATCGAGCTGTGGCTCATATGCGTAGTGGTTGCTGCACGCCGGCAGGTGAGCAAAGCTGCGATTGAAGCCTCTGGCCTTGGGGCTTCTCTCGGGCGTGAGTCCGAGATGCCATTTACCAGACATAAGAGTCTGATAGCCCGCGTCCCGAAGGATCTCGGGTAGAGCAGCAACTTTCTCGTTGAGGTAGCCTTCATACCCTGGCATGCCCCGCTGAACGTTGGTAGACATTGTGCCAGTTGGGTCGTTTTGTCCCGAGACGTTGGTCCACTCAATGAGGTTGCCCAAGCCCGCGATGTGATGGTCCGTCCCAGTCATGATCATGGCTCTGGAAGGTGAACAGGCGGCCGCGGCATGGAAGTCGGTGAAGCGGATGCCATTGTTGGAAAGCTTGTCCAGATTCGGGGTGTTGATTTCACTGCCAAAGGAAGCAATGTCTGAGAAGCCGAGGTCATCAGCCACGATGACGAGGAAGTTGGGTCTCTTGGGAGTAGCCATGGTTGCAAGCTACAGGCGACGATATATGGAATGAAACTTGACTTCAATTAATTCAGTCTCGCAGACGGGCATTAAGATATTATACCTGATCTCTCAGAGACAGTCTCTCGGTTTGGTGGGGTTCATGGCAGACAACGAGGCCGGGTTTGCTCCAGAGACCGAGTTCCGAAGTTGACAGTGCAGGTGATGGTTACATCAAAAACAGCCTATCAACTTGTCGAGAACGGTGTAAGATTGACGATCAATTACGCCACACGGACATAGCGGATGGTCAACGTTGGATAGAGACATCATCTTTGGCTCGGCCTCGTTCGCATTGGTGCGGCTTTTGGAGTCGCAGCGCAGGCTTGGTCAGCCGACAACAGGAGTTGATGGGCACACAAGAAAGAACATCGATTCCATGCTTGAAGCTTAAAGCAAGGAACGACGCGAAGTGAAGCATGATGATTTTTTACACGTTGTGAGATGTGATGGAGAGATGGAGAACAAGTGTTCCCCGTGGTGTTTGAATGCTTGCTACTCACGTGATCCAGGCATTATTAGAAGCAATAACTAGCATGTGTCTTGTCCATCCATCTATACCGACACGGGCTTTTATCACTGCTACAATGATGCCTGGGTAGCCAGCCGTTGAGAAGAACTCTTTACCTAACAAACCTATTTTCAGTTCTAATACCACACAAGACCCTCCCTTCTACTTCTGTCCATCGATCTGGGCAACCTACACTAGCCTTAAGGTGAATGTTTTTCACAGCAGTCAGGTTGCAGATATTAATGATATTTAGTATTTGCTTTATACACCCAAGAAGGGAATCAAAGTAGACTAGTAGACTCATCTGTGAGAAAAACAGTAGAGGCTCAGTATCCAAGCCTTACAACCCAGTAACTCAGATCAGTAAGGTTAGATGCCGCATCGCATATGACTTTAATAACTCAATCGATACCCTCATGCCTCAATACAGTCTGTTCAAGATGAACACGTCTTCAAATGACCAGCTGAAGAAGATAAAAACCCGGCCAGGGCCACTCGTCGGTGATCACCTTTCCCAATTATCTCAAATCCCTCTCTTTCTCTCTCTCTCTCTCTCTCATAGGGTAAAGCTGACCCTAAATTTCTACACGGTATACCTTCATCATGCTATATTATCACCTAATTATACACTGATGACGAGATCCGCAAGTCCCTAGAGAGGTCTCATCTAGCTAACGTTCAAGGGCCTTACGGATCTCGTCATCAATGTTGGTTGGTTGATGATATAGCGTGACTAAGGTATATCGTGTAGGATCTTGGGGTTAGAAGAGAAAAATTAACGGACAGTCGGTGGGCAAGCACAGTATCTATCTATCTTTCTACTAGTATACATCCAGCATCGAACACCCTGGTACTCTCTGACTGGGGACAACGAACCGAAGCTAAGCAAAAAGAGAGACAGGGTCCTATCGAAGCTGGATGTTAACAGGACCCAAAAAATATGAGTGCGGTTTATGTGGATCGAACACATGACCTTCAGATATCATATGATTGAAGTTTGACTTCAGTCTGACGCTCTCCCAACTGAGCTAAACCCGCTTATTGAAAGTTCAAGATATAATTCAGCTTACCAATGCGTGAGCGCGAAAGGTGCCCCACGATGAGCATTGGTCCAATAACAGCTCCATGTATTTGATTGTGCCTTGTGCAGTAGATACTCGAGATAAAATTTGCATCAGGTTGGAATTTCAAGGTCTATCCAAAAGAAAGCAGAGTAGATAAAGACGTACATTTAAAGTCAGAGGAAACCAGCACGGTCGCAGGCTTCAAACTAGCAGTAACGCAGGGTAGGGCATCAACGATATTTAACCTGCAAGTAGTATGGGATTTACTTGTATATCTTCCTTGATCTATTACATTGAACTCTCGTTTTAGCTCTGGAGGTGTTCGTGGTATTTACGTGTGTTTAATTCGTATTCCCACCGTTCATTTGCTGGTGGCACGCTCTTTTAGTATACCAGTTTCTTTCACGCGCCTCTGCAACCATTTGCGTTCTCGATTTCGCCCTGGATTGCGGTCAGCCTTGTGCCAATGATCAATACAATACTTGGCAAAATATTAATTGACTTTTCAATTTCAAGTTTGGGCGAAAAGTAACCAGAGTGAGCCGCTTTGGGAACAAGGCAGATTGACTGGACAATCATTGTGGATTGCCTTGCAGAGAGCCTGGCGTTTAGGGCTGCCTAGGGTGGAGACGGGAGGCTCAGGGCGCAGAGGGCGGAGAGCCGAGCTTCAAGCTGATAAAAATACACATGCACTGCAGGCTCTTAGAGGTGTACTCGTTGCCAAAATCGATCTTCAGCTGTGAGTTCTTTTTGTAAACCAGCTGCCCAGACCAGGGGAAGCTCAGCTTAGGAGGCGGCCCAAGCTCCTCAGGTTGGAGTGAGTGAAGTAGAGACATTCTGTATGTACTGTACATGGCGACAACAATCCTGGCTTTATCATCACCAACAAACAAAGATGCACGAGAGCCAGGACTATTACTGGGATCTCGTCTTGGACCATGGCCGGCATGTCGATCATCAATCAGGCTCCAGAATCCTTCTGCAAGTCTCGCATCCTGGTCGCGCTGACCTCGTTCAACATGCAGACACGATATGCCGATTCGACCAATGAGTCAACCAACAACGTTCAACGCCTTATTGCGAACCAAGCCGATCATGCCACTACGTTACCAGCCGCAGCCAAATGCCGTGTTTGCAAGTCTCTGGCTGCCGATGGCGTCTACGGCGAGGCGACACTGCCACCAGGCAACAATGGAACTCCTCTCGCTGGCTTTGGTAAGCAAGCCACCCTCGTCTTCACCATCAATAGGCTGCCATGTCCCCCATGCAGGACTCAAATCCTTGCTTACGGCGCTTTTGAGGGGAAGCTTTACACGTCCTGCCACCTAGGACCTCTTTAGCTTTTCCTCTAGCCATCTCGGATTCCCTTAAGTATGATCCGCCGGTACTCGACTTCCACCTCATCCGACTCATCTTCGGAGTATATTGTTAGAAGATCCCGCCTCAAGATGCTCGACGTCTTCCGCGACGGGGCCTCTGACCTCATCTGGAAATACCGGTGCAAGATCCTCCATCGCAAGGACTCCCCTCTGGATGAGCCTCTTGACCTTGGCAAAGACTACAACGAGGACGAGTCTGAGGATGTCAATCCCAAAGACCCAACTTTTGGCGCCGATACCGTCATAAAGACGCTTTACGAAGGACGCAATTCCAGCAGAGGCGACTACGACTGGGTCGATTTCCCTCCTAGAGAGATCTCCAAGTCTGCCGCTCGCTCTCAAGACCGCGTTGCCATCAAGGTGTACAAGATCAAGGACGTGCTCAAGGGCAGAATCTCTGGCCGCTATCCCCTCAAGTACCACCAGGTCGACGTCCAGAACCCTCTCCTGGTCGCTGCTCTCGAACCAATCCTCAAGAAGGAGAATGTCTACCTCGACGTTCACGACGTCGCCACCTTCAAAGACCCCTTCCGCCCTCTCTGGTTCTGCCAAGATGACATACGGGACTTGTATCGCGAGACCAAGCAGGATGAGCCGCTCAAGGGCTTCCTCCAACTGTTCCTCAGAGTGCTCGACGAGGTCTTCCGCGATTTAAAGACTAAGCGACGCCATCTCCTCGACAAAGGTCTCATCGACTTTAGAACAGCCTGGACCCTCTTTCCCCGAGGCTCGACAGTCTACAGCTACGGCCTCAACTCCGAGTTCATTGGCAAGGTCGAGGGGACAGAGTACGACAACGACCAAGGTGTTGACCAGCTCGTCATCACCGCCAAAGTCATGACCTTTAATGGCGAAGAGTTTACCTGGAGGAAGAAGTCCCTGACCATCACCGCGTTTGCTGGGAACAAGCCCATCTGCGAACTCCGTCATTACCCCTTTGACATGCACAAGGACCAAGACTCAATCAAGGCTCGCCTGATGGCGCGCGGCAAAAAGGTTCTTGACCTGCAGGGCCTCACGTACTGCTCATACAACGGCATCGCCTTGCACCCCGGCGACGAATGTGTTGAAAAGCACAACGTTGAGTGCCGCGTCCTTATCGACGTGGTGGGCTACAACAAGTACCATCTTGCCCAGGGGAAGCGAGAGAACAAAGACCCGGAGGTAGAGAGGGCACAGGTTTCGCGTCGCCGCCGCAAGCAGGAGCTCGACGACGACGCCAAACCGGAGGGGAAGAGCCCCAAGAGCCAGCAGAAGAGACTCAATGAAGAAGAGCAGGCCAAGAACAAAGACGAAATGCTACAGAAACCAGAGGAGTTGGCCTTCATGTCGGAATTGATAGGAGGTTACGCTTTGAAGAACAAGATCTGGGGTAAGTTTATGCTGATCTGGCAGTCTGCATGCTGGATTACACTGACGCACGATTCGCATAGTCTACTTCTACGTCGAGGACCTCGAGCCCATTGTCTGGAACGACCATGCCTACACGCACCTCGTCTTTGACGAACAGCAAAAAGACCTTGTCCTCTCCTTTGTCGAGAACCACTCCCTCACCAACGGCACCTCGACAGCCATGGAGGACGTCATCGTCGGCAAAGGCCAAGGCCTCATCCTCCTCCTCTCCGGTCCGCCCGGCACAGGCAAGACGCTCATGGCCGAGGCCGTCGCGGACCGCACGCACCGCCCGCTCTTCTACCTCCAGGCCGAGGACCTGGGCATCAACGCCGCAGCCCTGGGCGCCAACATCAAACGCGTGTTTGAGATGGCGACCGAGTGGAACGCCGTCATCCTGCTCGACGAGGCCGACGTCTTCATGGCCGAGCGCAACCCCAACGACATCCACCGCAACGAGCTCGTCAGCATCTTCCTGCGTGAGCTCGAGTACTACCGCGGCATCATCTTCCTCACGACCAACCTGTACCACACCATCGACACCGCCTTCCGCAGCAGGGTGAGCCTCCATCTGCTCTTCAAGTCGCTGAGCCGTGAGGCCCGCGAGACGGTCTGGCGCAAGTTCCTCCGACGTCTGCCGCAGAGCAGCAACCGGATCCGGGATGTCACGGACGAGCTCCCCGCCACGGGCGAGACGACGCCCGTGAACGCCGATACGGACGGCGACGCAGAGAACGAGGCATCGTCGACCGAAAAGCCTCTCGACGACGAGGATATTGCGGAGCTGGCGCTGTGGCAGCTCAACGGGAGGGAGATTAAGACGGCGGTCAAGATGGTGCGTAGCTGGTGCGACCACAAGGGCTACATCATGACGTTGTCGCGCCTGGAGAATGGTATTAAGGTGACGAGCCCGCACGCGAGCAAGGACGGGGATGTGGACAAGTCGTTGTACGACTAGGTTCTGGCATGGGATGTATTTCTTTCAAGTATAGGGCTTTTTTTCTTTCTCGATACCGTGTCACTGGGTCATGTTTAACAGAGATAATACCTATTGTTGCACCGAGTGAGAGCAAGATCGTTATGTCGTCGTATGCTGCTATTGACCTCGCAGCATGTTCCCTTCATAAATCCATCCCGTTCCTTATCCAGCATAGAACCATACTCTACCGCAAACGCCCAAAAACAGAATTCCACACCACTTCCCAGCCATCCATCATTTGACCAAATAGGTTCCCGCCCATTCATAAGTACATATTCACTGCATTCATCCCCTAGACCGCAACCCCCTCCTCACGCCTGTCTGCGCCGCCCTGCCCTTCTTGACGACGCCCGTGGGACCAGCGCCCTTTGCCTTGGTCTCCGTCTTTGCGCCCCGTCCTCGCTTGGTTGCGGGTGCGTCGGCGCTCTTGGAGCTGGCGATCTCGCCTTTCCCAGCCTTGGCGTGTGCAGGTCTTCCGCGGGCCTTGGGCTTGGCTTGCTCTTCTTCTGCGGCTGGCTCGGAGGCCTTCTTTGCGGCGGCGCGACCGCGTGGTTTGGCGGTGGGCTTCACCTCGTTTTCCACAGGCTTGGATCGAGTAGATTTGCCACGTGTGGGCGCCTCTTCCTTAGCAGTCGCCTTGGTAGCCTTTGCGGGACGTCCTGTCTTCCGTCCAGCGGCGGGCGCATCTTCCTTGGCAGCAGGCTCATCGGTTTGTCGGGTTGTACGGCGCTTCTTGGCAGGAGGTTCAGGCACTGCCTCAGCCTGAGCAGCTGACCGCTTGGGTCGGCCGGGCTTCTTTGTTTCGGCCGTAACGTCTTCGGCGACCTTTGCGGATGCAGCAGGTCTCCCGCGTTTCTTGGGCGAAGCAAGCTCGGACCCAGTTGCGGCATTCTTGGCCATCTTCTTCGAGGTAGCGGCTATTCCGCGCTTCTTTGCAGGCGCAGGTTCAGCTGCGACCTCTTCTGGGGCCTTGGCCGCTCCGCGAGTTCGCTTGGTTGCCGGTGCCTTGGCTGCACGGCCACGCTTCTTAGTCGCTGGCTCCTCGGCTAGAACGTCTTCGACTGCTGCAGCGCGACCTCGCTTTCTGGTCTTGGGTTCGGCCACAGGCTCAACGGTCTCTGTGGTGGCGGCGGCATTCCGGGCGGGACGTCCACGCTTCTTGGGGGCCTCCACAGGCGCGACGACATCGGCCTGCTCCTCCTTGGACTCCTTAGCAGTTCCACGTTTTCGTGTAGCAGGCTTGGGCTCGGCTTTAGGAGCTGATGCGGCGGTTGTCCTAGCTGATCGTCCTCGCTTGATGGGGGAGGGGACAGCACGGGGCTTAATGGTACGTCCACCCTTCTTGGCGGAGGTCGCATCAGCCGCTCTCGGGGCTTGGCCGGCGCTCTTTGACTCCTCGGCCTCAGGCTGGGGAGTATTCTTCGGCGGCCGACCGCGTCGCTTGGGGGTTGTGGCAGGTGTCGCAGCTGGAGTCACATCATCCGGTGCAGTTACCTTGCGAGTGCGACCACTTCGGGGAGTTGGAACCGTCCCAGGCTTGGGAGCTGTTCGGGGAACTCGCGCCGTGGTAGTTTTCTGAGGGGTGCTTGCGGTGGCCTTACTGGCACTGGCAGCACGGCGACCTCGCGCTGGCTGGCCCTTTCCAGCGCTCGGTACAGCAGCTGGTGTAGCATCCAATCTTGGGCGGCCCCTTTTTGCAGTGCTCACGGGTGCCGTAGCTGGCGTAGCGATGGCATCACTCTTACGCGGACGTCCTCGTTTCTTTGGTGTTTCGGTTGTATCAGCCTTTGCGCGCATGGACTTGCGCGCACGCTTCGCAGCCGACGCGGGGGCCTTTTTGACAGCAGGAGAAACCGGCGCAGATGCGGCACTGCGGCGTGCGCGAGGACCTTTGACAGCTTTGCCCGCGGCCTTAACGAGGAGGTCTTTGTCTGTGCGTCGATGTCGCTTCGTGGTAGATGCCGGTTTGGCAGAGTCGTCAACGTCGGCTGGCGAAGTGGGAACATCGTCGGAGGCGGGAAACTCGGAGCTGAAGGCGGCTTTCTCTGGCTCTGACATCGATTTGAGCTCAACGACTACTTGGGAAGGTGTCGACCGTGCCCTTGGCGCTTGTGAGCTGTCTGTGCGCGCAGAGGTTACAACGCCGGGAGGAGCAGACATCCTCTTGGTCGCATCTGACTCGTTAGAAAGCAGAGTAGGCCGGGAGATGCCTGGGGTATCTGAAGCAGCCGGTGAAGGCTCCTGCGGCTTAGGCAGCTCGCGAGAAAGGTCTCCATCTTGCTCGGCAGGCTCTTCAGGTGCATTGATGGCCGGCTCGGGAGGCGTCTGCTGCGGCGTCTCTTCTATTCGATCGTTTTCAGGCACAGCGGGCCTGTCTTGTTCTTGAGAAGGTACTGGCTCTGATTCTTTTTCCGAAGACTGGATGATGGTTTCGGTGTGCTCATGGATCTCGATGCGCGTTTCAGTTATGACGGGTTCGGGAGCCGCAGTGTCGTCTTCCCTTGATTCCTCGGCAGTCTGTTGCTGGATGATGGCGTCAGTCTCAGCACGCGCTGCCGACTCTTGCAATGGCGAGAATGGAGCGCGTAGAGGAGAGAAGGCAGCGGGTTCGCCGCTTGATCCTTGGATGGGTTCCGGTGCGTCGTTGTTTTCCCGAAGCGCGGACTCGACTGATGGAGTAGATAGACCCGATGTTTGCGCGGAAAGACCAGAAACTATCGGCGACGCTAAGTTATCGTTGTTGGCGTTGCCATCAATTATTGACGAGTAGCGCTGCTGCCACGGCCAACTGGGCGCAGGATTGGGACTAAGTCCTAGTGAGGGCGCGGCGTCTGCAGCGGTTGTACGGGGTAAAAACAAGGGATTGAAGAGAGGTGAGGTCTCTGGACGATACGACTCTGCAAAAGAAGCATCATCAGCTTCAACGTCGTGTGCAATCGCGTTTGGCGCACCGGGCGACGAGGATGCGACAGTTACGCGTTGCGCAGCTCCACCAAAGCCAAGCCAGTTTGTGGACGAGCCAGAGCCAGAAGCGCCATCCTGCCCATAATTGAAGTCCATTACGATAATTAGAGCTGCAGCACGAAAAAGCTGACAGTAGAAATTGTTGTGATGGAATCAATGTTTTGTTCGGGTTTGAAGATGTAGACGCAGAGTTGCGACGCGTTGTATCGAGGCGCGTCTTTCCTCTGATTGATATAGGGTCCCACTTTTGATGACATAACTGTTTGGTTCCAGCTCGACGAACCAGAAGCAGCCATTTTTAGTTGCTTCCAAGACATTCATGGCGGCTTGGCGAACGGGGTTTATATCAACCTCGATTGACAAGAGAGTAAATGGCAATATCACAGTATGACCATTATATATGTATGAAGGTATATTCATACTCGTTTCTACTGTACGTGCCGCCCTAAACCCCGATAATCATGAAAAACGACTCATTTTCTACTAGCTCGTATCCTCGTTGCTGCGCCTCCAACAATGACATGCCCAAGATGAATACGGCACAACCTGTTAGAGTCTTCCGTCAGTTCAATTAAACAATGCGCTAAGCTTTTTTCTCTCCGAATTCCGACATGTGATGGAGCCCACCATGTGATCCATCATCATCAAACAGTAAAACACCTCAGCCAATCTCCAGCACAGCCACCACCAAAAGGAGACTTCTCCTTGAAACAAGCTGTCAGTGACGTCCCATGCCCTAAACCGGTATCGCGAGGTCTCTTTTCCAGGGCCCGCGTACCGCCATTTCGCTACCAAAACAGCAGACCGAGCTTCCGGGGTTTCCATATGATACCTTAGCGTAGCGCTTCCTATCGGCCATGCCCATTCGAGTGCCGATCCAAACCAAGTCTAAGCCCCCTCCCCGTTGTAGTAATCCGGGGTTGTTCCTTAACATTGCAGTGACAGTGGCCGGTCCCTGGCCCTAATGACGGTGGCGGTCAGATACAGGTTCTGCGTTAGGAGAGCTAATCTTTGATGTTGACGCACCACCTCGCTCCGTATGCATATGGCTTCATTCATGCTTATCAGGGATCTCCAACCCATGGCTTGGCAATAATTCGCTCAACTGCTACCACTGCTACCCGCCCGCTCCCCTTTCTTCCCTTTTTCCCCAAAAGAAGAATAAAGCGCAGTTCTCGGAACACGGCACGAAGAGCCATCTCTCCTAACCTCTCCGATTCCTGCGCACTCGCAGACGTCAAGCTTGCACGCCCTTGTTCCAAAATGTTACAGGGCATCATGGCCAAGATGCCAGACTGGAGGCGAATCGAGTGGCGCCCCAACTTCAACTTTGTTACCCTGCATTGTAAGTGCCGAGCGCCGAGACGCGATGCTCCCTTACCCTGACCTGGGTCTTGGACTGTGTGGCTAAGGACTCCCTTCTTGGCGGCGCGCAGATATCTACATCACGTTTATGGGCCTTTTGAGTTTTGCCATAATCTACCCCTGGGGAAATGTCACTGCAGTCGATGCCTACTTCTTTGGCGCCAGCGCCTCGACCGAGTCTGGGCTGAACACGTAAGGACCAAACCCTTCGCCTGTAGGGTCGCAGCCCAAAAGAAGCTAACCAGAAGTCATGGCTAAAGGGTCGATCTCAAGCTGCTCAAGACATACCAGCAGCTGTATCTCTACTTTATTCCCATGTTCACTAATCTTGGCTTTGTGAACATTATTGTTGTCATTGTGCGCCTTTTCTGGTTCCGGAAACACCTCAAGAACGCTGGTCTGTCCTTGTCTCTCCCCTTTTCATCTGTCATGCTTGACTGATCGTGTTGATACTGCAGCTCCAATCCTCCTGCAAAGAGCCCGACACAACGATCAGGATGCAAAAGACGACCTTGAGCTTGGATCCAAACTTCCACTGCCCGAGACTCCTGATGAGCGACCAGCCCCTACTCAGTCGGCGACCGACGTTGCCGAGTCGCGACAGAGCACTCTACCGCCTATTGAAGCTCGAAGCCGGACAGAACCTGTGAATGAGCCTACGGTCCAGTCTCTGACGAAAGTGAGCGCACCTGAAGCCGAGGATGAAAGGGACCATCGACCCGAGCTAGAGACGAGAATCACCTTTGATCCTGCGATAAATGCCCACCCAAGACGGGATACCGCGCTGTACATCCCTGGACCTCGCGATCGTGACCAAGGCATGTCTGCACAACCCCCATTTCTTTCTTCATTTACTAATCTTTGCTAGGACAACCATTTGTCGAGCTCAACGGTGGCCGTATCAGCAGAGACGGTGATCGAGATGGTACATCTCACAGTCCGCCAATTGCATCCTGCTAACATCCCCATAGACCTCGAGATCGAACAAGTCTCTCGCACATTCTCCGCACCCGTGGGGGGCCTCCGTCGTCGCCGCAGCGGCCTAAGGGTAGTCGATACTCGCTCCATCGAGCGCGTCGCGACCGTCGCCTCATCCCTGTTTGTCATCGGCAGTCAGGGCGAGGTGAGAAGGGAGCGTCCTCTCCAAAAAGCGCCAACTCTTGCCGTGGGCAACTTTCCACAGCTCTCCCGCGAGGTCACTATTGGACGTAATTCGCTGTTTCACAACCTGTCATCCCGGGACAGAGAAGAGTTGGGTGGTATTGAGTACAGGAGTCTGAAGCTGCTGCTCAAGATCGTCTTGGGTAAGTAAACACAACCTAGAATGATAGAGTACAGTAACTGATCAAAGCAGGTTATTTCTTTGGGCTTCATGTCATCGGCGTCGTCTGTCTTATTGGCTGGATTCAATATGCCCCTTCCAAGTACACCAACTATCTTGCCGAGTGTGGCCAAGATAAGATCTGGTGGTGAGTCTACTTCTCTGCGCGTATCGATCTCGTCTCACCATCATCATATAGGGCAATCTACTCGTCGCAAACAATGACGGACAATCTTGGCTTCACCCTAACTCCAGACTCGATGATCTCGTTCAACGACGCCCCTGCGCCAATGCTCATCATGAGCTTCATCGCCCTTGCCGGCCACACATGCTACCCGATCTTACTCCGTCTCCTCCTCTGGAGTATCTCTAAGCTTGCGCCACGCAATTCATCGCTCCGGGAACCGCTATCTTTCCTCCTCACGCATCCTCGTCGCTGTTACACGCTTCTGTTTCCCAGCGGGCCGACCTGGGTACTGTTTGGTATCTTGCTTCTGCTCAATACCATCGATATCGTCCTCATTATCGTGCTGGACCTCGACAACCCTGCCGTCGCAGTTCTTCCGGGTGGTCAACGGCTTGCTGCCGCCATCTTTCAGTCGGTTAGCTCGCGGCATACGGGTACAGCGAGTTTTAACCTGGCAGATGTGAACCCGGCAGTGCAGATGAGTCTGCTGGTCATGATGTACATCTCCGTCTACCCTATTGCTATTGCCATCCGTTCCTCCAACACGTACGAGGAGCGTTCTCTGGGAATCTATGAGGAGAAGCCGCAGTATGACGAGGACAAGGGCGGGTCTTATTTTGTGACGCATCTACGAAACCAGCTCAGTTTTGATCTGTGGTATATTGTCATAGGCATTTTCTGCATTTGCATTGCCGAGTCGAGACGCATTATGGATGCGACGGATCCGGTTTGTGAACTCCCACGCTTTCGCTCTGAGCACTACTAACGAGGCTTCAGTCATTCACTGTTTGGTCTGTATTGTTTGAAGTCGTTTCCGCGTAGTAAGTAAACATAACTTCCTTCACAAGATTGCCACTAACCGCATTGCAGTGCCAATGTCGGGCTGAGTTTGGGCTATCCAACAGTCAGCACGTCCTTCAGCAGCCAACTTGCGACATTCAGCAAGCTTGTCATCTGTGCTATGATGATCCGAGGCCGCCACCGTGGGCTGCCGTACGCGTTGGATCGGGCCATCAAGCTACCAGATGAGAGGTCTTTGGGTATGGATACTGCCGCTATTGAGAATCAAGAGCGTGAGGATCATGAGCACCACGAATAATGGAACTTTTAGAGAGCTTCTCGGTTGGCGAGAGACTAGAAACTACTCACGTTCTCTGGATATCAAGTCACTATTGGCCTAGTTCACCAACGAAAGGAACATTGGAGCGAGGTGTGGTTTTGGAAAGCCCGCTTGATTCAAAGCTGTGAAGATAGATCGCGATGGAAGAAATAGATCAACGATTTTATGTGACAGAGCTCCTTTTCCTTACAATTTGCGTTGTATTCGGTGTCGGGTCTCAACTAATTCTAAAGATCCATCTCATGAAGCATTACCTTCGGTTCTAAACTTCGACGTAAATCTCGTGCGACGTTACTCTTGAGGGCATCCAGGCCACCTCCATTCAGTTTTCAGCATCATGCATTCTCACGAAAGGGTGTTCTAACCATGAGGAACCATTACTTCATTCAAGAACACTCTGCTACCAGTCTACGAGTTCCCATCCATCCCCTCCTCGCCCTCTAAGAAGATCTCATGTCCCGACCCCTCATGCATAGCTATGGCCGTGAAACAACCCAACACCGACATCGCCGCAACTCCCCACCAACCCCAGGCCACCATCCCTATATCAAGACCATACCCATACCACCATCCGCCGACAACAGGTCCGACCGTGCGGAAGCCTGCCGAAACACTCTGTCCTAGGCCGTGTATTGTCCCTAGCACGCTCGGGTGCGGGCTGCAGTTATTGAGCAAGATAATTGTAGCAGGTAGCGTGAATGTGCGCGCCATTACCTGTAATAGCAACACAAATATTATACCGGCCCAGATGTAAACGCCTGACGCCGGCTCCGGTGGCTCTGTTGAAGAAGGTAGAATGGAAAGGTACGGTGCCACGGAGTAAGCCACTGGGAATAGGATGAGAAACCATCGAAAGGACCGCATTGTTCCAAGACGGCCTTGGACTGTTGGGTAGAGGAAGATCTGAAGTAGTATACCCAGGAGTCCAAGGAATGAAGTCGCAACGCCGACGGTCGATGCAGGCATTCCAAGACCACCTGTGAAGAGCAAAGGCAGCGAACGAGCATAGTTCTTTTCTTTGTCGCCCATAGCCCTTGGGGTGCCGTATCGAGGCGTGGAGAGGAAAAGAGACCAGATATTGGTGAACGCTCCCAGCTGAAAATCGTAAAATGCGCTGTTGATGAGCGTGAAGCAGACATTACGAGTCCATATACGATGGAATGGCAAGTGGGCGATAGTCTTCCGCTTAAAAGATACATGCGCAGCACTTTTCTCATCGAGGCCTTTATCATCGTGATCCCACGTAGAAAGGTGGACAAAGCCAGCATTGGATTTACCGCCGACAAAGAGGTGCTTGATGTAGGAGGCGAAATGGAGACCAGGATCGTAGAGAGCTCGTCTATCCTTCGAGGTCTGCGGAGCATCAGTGTGTATACTTGAGTGAGAAGAGTGTCTGACTTACCTCTTCTAGGAATAGGATGGTGATGATAGTCGACATGCCGAGGAAAAATGCATTAAGGAGACTGGGCAAAGCAAAGGGGAAGTCTTGGATCCATTGGAACCCAAAGATAGCCCCTTGGCCGAAGTAATCAGGAAGTGTTTTGGTAGGATCTGCAAGAATGCCTCCCAGGACTAAGTATGTTAGCATTTTGAGGATGGTTCGTAGAGAGGAGAGATGACGAACCTGGACCGAGCATACTGGCGGCATTGAAGCTCAGGGGGAGAAGTAGGAAAGCTCGAGACTGATATTTCTTCTCAACGGTGATTTCTGAGATCATGGTGCGTCTGACAGCATGTTAGTCTAGTTCAACTCACTTGAATCATGTTTTAGTATTTATGTCACTCACATAATCCCGACAGTCCCGTTCACAGCACCACCAAATATTCTCCAAAATGTCGCCCAAAAGAAGGTCGTAGAGAAGCCATAGCCGACACACGACAAGGCCGTTCCACCAAGTCCTATCACCAACGCCCACTTCCGCCCACACCAGCTCGCATCAGCGATCTTGCCCCAGAGAATCGCAGTGCAGACCTGCGCGCCGGTGAAGCAGCCCTGCAGAATACCAGCACGCTCCGAGATGCGCGAGTCGGACAGCGAGCCGTCCATATCTTTGAGCTGGTAGAAGACGTAGGCCTGTAGTGAAGCGACCTGGAGGAAGTCGGCGAGACGGCCGAGGAAGAGGACGAGGAGCTGGTCTTTGCGGGGGAGGGACGTCCATGATACGGGACCTTTTCGGACAGGCCTCTCTTTTGTTTGGATTCTTATCTCGACATCGTCTTCTTCGAAGCGTCCATACTGCTTATCTGAGGAGAGACGGTCATGCCGGGATCTCAATCGGCGATGGCCTGTGCCAGTGGCGCTGCTTAACGAACCGGGAGGCATGATGCAGGGTATATGAAGTATACAAGAAATAACAGATGCAGCAGTGGTATAGGTATTGAATGGATACATGAAACCATGCGAGGCTATGTAGCGACAGCAGATGTCTCGTAGGAAAGAGGATGGGGGCCATCAAAGGTCAGCTATGATAGGGACTCGTTGGCCATGTTCGTGATGGATCGAAAAGGTCTTGAAGGGAACCTGAGGAATGTATAATTGGCAAAATGATGACGAAGGAGGAACTGAGGGGTCGAGGTTGCGTGTATGAAGATGTCGTCGACGCTTCCTAATGGTAAGACCCGCCGAGTATCGTTCAAGTCTCAAGGTGACGACAGCAGCCACGCAAGAAGATACGCACTCAACAGAGACGCCGTAAAGAAAAACATATGAACCAGAACAAACTATTTTTGAGCTTCACTAGAGACATACACACACAAGAACAACACCCCCCTCGACGCACCCACTTTTCAAAGCCTGGCTTACAGGGATTAAGAAGCCAAGGGTGAGACTCTCTGCTTCCTTGGCTGAGCTCATGGTCCCGACAGGATGGGGTCTATGGATCGGGGAGTGGGAGGTGATTCCGTGCTGTTCACACACCACTCTGTGTTTCGGAGGTATAACCAGAGGATATCTCCACTACGGAAACAGTCCCCTAGCAGGTTGAAGAGGGACATATTCCCGTATGGCCTTGACTTGAAGTCTAACTAAGAGCTTAGTGGTGTCGGGAACCTGGACTTACACCCGCGCATTTACAATACGCGGCAGACGCATGATATGCCCTTTAACCGGATGGGCTTCAAGTATAGTATCGTTTCGAATAACCATTACCCTTTAGAGACTGACGAGATGATAGGACGTCGTACTGGTCGCCACCTACCATGTCAGGGACAATGTCAGTCTCCAGTCTCGCCTCAAATCTTGGTAAAGACATGGATGCCGGGTGACTTGACGTCGAGATTCGCTCTGAGGTAGCTGCACTCCTGATGATCTGTTCAGCCCTGTGTAGCTTACATGCTACCTTGGCAGCTTGGCAGGGACAAGAATAGGGACGGGGTCTAAGACAGCATTGCACGCTACGGATAAGTGCACGCCATGGCCGCTTCAACAGTCTTACAAGGAGGCAACGGCAATTGTTTCTCCACGGGAGGTGCATGAAACACGGGATATGGGTTTTTTTTCCTCCTTCGAACAACTGTCCAAGGCAATCAAAGTTGGTGATACTTGTACCTACACTTTTCCTGCATGCTGGAGTAAGCTTGTAATGCTATCTTGGCTGTTGAGCTTGCTTCTGTCTGGAGCTTGAGGGTGATTCTAAACGCTGTTTGCCGTGCGTTGAATATAGCATTGAGGGATACGGCAAGGCAGATGGCATTTCCCAGATAACAAGGCGTCGCATGTACGTCCGTGAGAGACGGCGACGGGATCTTGGTGTCGTAGCTAAGTGCAAGACGACAACACCACGATTTGCCGAAAGCAAGCAGGAATAGGGGTCCTTCGGCCCTAGACGCGTGTAATTGTCCCACTATCCGTACTGAAGGATGCATTGTTGGAGACGAAGCCGGGATGTGGGCTGTGGATAACTGGGGGGACCGATGGTCCGGACCTCCGATATCCGATCCCGTCTCAGATGGATATCGGTGCCGGACATGGCCCATGTGCAACGGACAACGGCATTCCGCATTGTGCTGCGCCGGGAAGCCTTTGGCTGTGTATGGTTTCACTTTGATGGGAAATCGACTGAATTTACAGTATAGGAAGTGTGAGACAACCATAACGGAGTCAATATTCGATACAAGTTCCGCTCTCAACGGCGACCAAAACAGCTCCTGTCGGTGCTTATACAATAGATGCTAGGACAATTCATCACCCGTATTGGGCTGTATCATCCGTCGGCGATACTCCTTTCGCATCGCCATACTTGGGGAATCGCTGCGCGCGGCAATGTCACAAACAGGGCCCCAAGGAACCCAGCTAAACAGTTCCCTTGCCGCGTAAGCTTTTTATTAAAGTGATGGTGGAGAGCTCTGATCCACATAAAGCCCAGGAGGAGCATCTTGTGTTCGTGTCATATCGACTGGAAGCCATGTATCGATCCTTAGGGAGGTCATCCCTGGCTCCACGCCAATCTTTCCAGAACCTAGGACGTCGACTCACATTGAGATGATCGGGCATGAAACCGGCGATATCTTGTCAAGTAGATGGGCGTCCGTTATCTACCCCAAAAGGGATCCATGCTTGCTACCTTGGCGAGGAGCCGTGGTCGATGGGATAGAGTGAGAAGTGAGTGACCAGATCGAGATGTATGGATCTGATGAGTTTGTTGGGACAATCATTTCAGCATAAATTCATGATGAGCCTTTGACCTTCATATCGACTTTATATGCCAATAGGCTTGAGAAGAGTCATGAAAACAATTCCCAGGTATTGGCGAAGACCTCAGATGTCTCTACAGAATGCTGCGCAAGGGCGCTACCCGCATCATACCCACTACGAAACCGCCAAGCAGGGAGCCTCAGGGGCGTGTTTATAACGTCCCGGCGGAGCTCATGGATCTCAACCACCCTAGGCACGTCTCCTGTACCGGGATGAAGGTCCGCTGAGGTGCCGGATGGTGTTTTGAGCATCCGGTTCGATCCGTGGACAAAGACACTCGGAGGAGCAACACGCAAACCTGGGCACGAAAGCGTAGTTTGTTCTTTGGGACCGAGAAAAAGAGACAATGTAATGGATTTCTGAAGAGGTGAATTATGAGGACTTGGACCATGTACACGCAGCGGTTGCTGCTTCTGCGGAGGGATGTGGGAGTAAAGTAGAGGGTCCTTTTTCCTCTGTTGCTGCTACCATGTTATTAAAGAGAATGTGTAAAATACCGAGTCGTCTCCTTGGTCCCATCTTATTTTTGTATTTTCATCATATACCTATATCTCACTGTTCAGCTTCCACTCTCTAGTATCCTCATCGCACTCCTTGTCAACCAGGTCTTCCTACCTCGACTGCCTCAACTTGTCTTCGCCTTCTGTTGAAGCATCGACTTGATTGCGACCTATTCCACCTTTACTCCTGCTTCATTGATACCCCTTAGTATATCTTCGTCCCTCTCATATATCGTCACAATGGCCTACTCGTCCAGATTCACGCCTCGCCCTGCCACCGATGTCTTCACCAACGACACCTGCATCAACCGCCGGAACTACACCCGTTCCGTGCCAATGAAGGTCCTTATTCTAGGTGTTGGACGCACAGGAACTGCTTGTATGTTTTATCTCACCCATATATATCCCCTCTTGAGTCTAATCTGCTTTGTTGTCAGCCATGCGCGCCGCCATGAAGCAGCTCGGCTACGTAGACACCTACCACATGATGAACTGCTCCATCGAGAACCCTCCCGACGCCCTCATGTGGATGGATGCCCTCTGCGCCAAGTATGATAAACAGGGCGAGCCCTTTACCCGCAAAGACTGGGACCAGCTCCTCGGCGGCGCCCAGGCCGTCTGCGACTGGCCCGCCATTGCCTTTGCCAAAGAACTCATCGAAGCCTACCCCGAGGCCAAGGTCGTTCTCACCAACCGCGACGTCGACTCGTGGCATGCTTCAACCATGAAGACGGTCTACTGGCGCGTCACCGACCCCGAGCTGCGCTGGCTCTCCCACTTTGACTGGGCTGCCTCGATGTACTACCCCATGCTGAAGAAGTTTTTCGACACCTTCTTCGAGGGCGACTTTCCCAACCGAGGCAAAGACGTCTTCAAGCGTCACTACGAGGAGGTTCGCAGCATCGTCCCCAAGGACAACCTCCTCGAGTACCGCGTCACCGACGGCTGGGAGCCCCTGTGCAAGTTCCTCGGCGACCCTGTGCCCAAGGAATGCTCGTTCCCCAACGTCAACGACAACTCGGACTTTGTGACGCGATCGCGCCGCAGGAACCGCAACCAGATGTACAATGTTGCTCTGCGTTACGTCTGCACGACTGTCTTTGCCATGATGGCCATCTCCGTCATTGCTCGCTTGCTGTCCATGTTTTAATCCCCCGAAGCGAGCATTCACTTGTATTCACCGAGTATGAGACACGGACAGCATTACGCGATTATCAGTTCGAGTACATGAGCATGGACAAGCAAAGTGTCCCGGGTTACGGTTTGCCAGAGCGAGGATATACAAGCGACAGGCGATCTGTTGTCTTTCCAGTATACATCAGTAGGACAATCCCGGCTGGCTCGGGGCCATGAAACAACCATACTCAGATTACCATTTGAGGTGGCGCTATGCATAATTGCTGTCAAGACATGATCAGGAGAGAAAACTCGAAGCGAGGCCGAGCAAATCCTTGAGCGGAGGGATGATGCGCTGTGCGCTGAGGTAATGTCCCTGATGTAGAAGATGGAGGCTTAGTAGCACTCATTTTTAAGCTTAATACCCCATCTACTCGCGCGTCTCTTGGCATTAGATGTTTAAATCCCGGTGTGATAGCCGAGACAAGAACCGGGGTGAGGGAATAGAGGGATCTCACACAGCGTTTTCGCTCCTTGGGTTTTCAAAATGGGAAAGGCGTTGGAGGTGTACGGATATAGAGATGGGATCTCTGAGTACAATTGACTATCCTTCTTTATAAGTTCCGAGGAAGTATATGTGAGGTTGTTTACTGGAATGATGTTGGCTCAATAGCTGACCACTGAACCTGCGAGACATGGAACCTCAATATCGACGTCGTCGCGTTTAAGGGGCACTTGGTACAGCCGGCTTACGGGTAACTTGTATGAGCTATTAAACATGTGTGATTGATTAGTATGTAATTGCTGGACTGCAGTTCATTGTGTGTTCATGCCTGATGTTATGGAGGTGACCTTTGAAGAGGCAGCAAGGTCGTGAGTAAGATGCACAAGCTGTGAGCTTCGGGCTTTACGCACCTAACCTGTACATTTTATGCATTATTTAGATGCTGGAGAGCAGTCACAGGGGCAGAGTAAAAAGATATAACATTGTGTTGAGATCGGGCCCGCCTGACGTCCGAATAACCTCGCAGCACCCCGGCTAATCCCATAACACCGTATCTACACACACCCCCTCCCTAGTCCAGCTCCATCAGCCCTACGTATATACCCCAGGAGCTCCAGATACGATCTGGAAGAGATCGGTCGTATCGAGATGCCTAGATTGTCAATCTGTTTGACTACGTGGCCGGGAAGTGTTGTGCTGGTGGCGTCACGTCATCGAAGGATGGGTGACGTGAGTTGGGGATGGTGAGTTTTGAGTAGAGATGGACAGATAAGATGAGGGTCTGAATATGGCACGATTGCAGTGATTATGAGGGTCTTCTGGTGCTACTTCTGGGATCTCTGTGGTGTTATATATCACGAGTGAGCTTCGAAGCTTGAAGTGCTTAAAGTCCATGGTTTCTACGACACCCAATGCTGCAATGGGCATCCAAAGACCGCCTACGAAAGATGCCTAAACCACTCTTACACAAAGGCAACTGCGTCAATCCATCATCACGAGTTCTAGTACCAGGAAGATTAAGTGCTCTGTCAACACGATGCTGCCTGTCGTTTTCTTTACAGCGTCGCTGGCAAAAGGTTCCTGGAGATGACCGAGGCGCGATGGTATCGGCAATTTTGACCCCCGCGTTCCCCTCTCAACCCACCCGTGATCGTTCTAATTACGTCTTCGGGTGTTTGCAGAGAAAGCTTGACCGGTTCTCAGCGCTCGTGTTAGATTGGGTGACCAGTTGTGCTGATTGAGGGCATTTGCGAAGGAGCTCAAGCTCCCCATCGACGTGTAGCGCGGATATGTGCCAGGTATGGCAAGCTTTCCTTTTAAACCGTTTCTTGGCTTTGTTCGAGCCGGTCTTTTGAGGCTACTGTTCAGAGTTTGTCGTCGAGTTCCAGTTGGTCGAATCGGCGGGCTCGGTGAGTCGAGCGCATGTCGCTCTCGTTCAGGGGCGACTACCTCCTTGGACTTGGCCATCAATAGTAATTATTGGCCCAGCCCTTGGGTTTTTCTTTCTTGTATAAATCAGTTTGGTGCAATTTTCCATGGTTTCTGTCAAAGCATTCGTTGAGTTTCTGGCGGGACGGGGCGACCATGATGTTTCGATGCCCTGGATCTTGTAAGCTCAAAACCTAGTCGCCTATTTCGAAGCACGCTTCTCAACTAATCAGTCCAAACTTCACAATAAGACCTCAAAAAAAGGATCAAATAAAGAATGCTCGTTTCGCAAGACCTCATCCTCTCTTATACGTTCCGTAAAGGCGGCGAAGGGGGCAGGGGCCGTGCGATCCGTGCCTCAACCCTGGGGAGCCGACTTTCAGATTACGAAGCATCCAATCACGGTGCCTCATCGATGTTATGATGTTGGTTCTTCGAGACTCCGTGCTCCGAAGTATCCTTCTGTTCAGGTTCTGGATCTCAGGCTCGAGTTATGATTCGCCCTGTCGTAACCTTGTGCGCTCCTAATGCAGGGGTCAGAGTCGATTGTCTCGAACATGGGACTCGACATTTTCTCGCATCTGAGTGCATGTTTGTCAAGTCCTAGCAAAATGTCGATGCTACGTACTTTGGGGACTTGGAAATAGGAGCCTACAGAAGCAGAATGGGACCAAATACTAACAATTGTGAACCCAAAACTGCACTGCATTGGCTAACGAGTGACACCTTTGCATTCTAGTAAAATGAGTTTGTGAACAAGAAGAAGGGTAAAATGCTGTAAGTTTCAAGCTCATGGGCACCCCTTGGTTCTATCATAGAGGACCTTGTTCTCAATGTCCTGTCGTGTACTGCGATATCTTTTCTTACCTGTAGAGGTCTATGGAGTGATTTGGCATGTTATGAGCCTAGATACACATTTAGCCAGAATCCTCTGGAGACCTGGTTCAGTCGAACAGCCAGAATACGACCTGGCGCTGTTGAGTGGGCTTGCGCTGTGTCTTACGGCTCTTTGATTCGTCATCTTGCTTTCCTTGGCGTACGAGACGAGACAAAAATCATTCCTTTATTCAATCAAGATGTCTTTCCAATTTCACCACTCATAATCTGCGAGAGACCCAACGAGCAGTTGAACTCGTCATGTTTGCCACTTCCCATGATCATGAGAGATCTCTCAACATTACGCTTGACGGCGTCTTTCTAAAAGATTTGGGAAAGCTACAGTTGCTGGCATTTCTACTTGTCGTCAGGACTAGACAGCTAGAAATGGTAGAAAGGTGGCCATCACAGATGCCTGGAAAGAGTCTATTTGCAGTGGAATGGGGAATTCCATGTATGGGGATGGCTGTTGACAGTGGAGATACAAGATGATAAATTGGGAGTTGAAAATTAGGGGCCGAGTCGGTTGATAAAGAAAAGCCTGGCAGACCAGCATCTCATGCTAGAAGAGATAGGAAGGCCAGTATCCTCAAAGGTCCAATCAATATTAGAAGGCAAGGTGTCACGCCTTTGATGGCTTAATACTATGCCAGTGGACCAGTGGTCAATATAAGCTAAAGTCAAAAGTGAAGAACATCGGATACTGAGGAGAGGTATAGAAGTTAAGACTAATCAAGAAACTATCCGTCGTTTACGTAGGAAGTATTCCCTAGTCGAGCCAAGTCTAAATCCATCCCGAACTACATACTATAATCTGATACTTTACTTTGCCCACTAAATATGGTTCTGGCCGAGCAGGTCTTGATATTCTGCACATCATCAAGTAGAGAACCAGTTATCCCTTGAATGTTGATTTTGCTTCACTTCACCCACATCAAGCGGATTCTGGTACGGTCAACGGAGGAGTTTCTGCTCGAACAACAATGCAATGATCAGATTTCTGATTTTGATTTACGGTAGACGTTTTAATTGATTCCGTAAGCTCAACTCTAAGCTCTAATAACAACTGATTTCTTTCAACTCTTCTTGTATCATCCTTGAGTTCTTTATCGTGATCCTATCCAAGCATCATGTGGAACCTGACGACGGGAGGGGGATGAAACAACGATACTGCTTATCCATGTTGTGGCATATTGAAGAAGGTCGTTGGAGTTTAGGTCGGTATTCATGATGTTGCTTTGCGCGAACTAAACTATGTAGGACGCCATACCGGCTTGCTTAGAGGGAGAGTACTACCGCGTGCTTCAGCCCATAATTTCATCATTAAAGATCCAACCTACGCGATTTAATTTTCTCCTATTGTTGGCTTTCTCCCGGTTATCTCTACTATAATACGGCCGTTCGAGGCAGTTCTAGTACTACAGGGTAGCCAGTTAGTTAGACATGGTCCCATCCTATCACGGACACTAAGAGTTTTTAGGCCCTCCAAACCTCCGCTACGTGGAGTTTTGATGGCCCATCTAGACCGTGCGCCAGGATCAAAGCAGCAATCATGTCCGTTTTTCAAAGTCCTGGTTGAGATATTTTCTGGCGGGCGCTCCGATAATCCCCTACCAGTTGGATGGCATCATTCGCTGGAGCAATGGCGATCCAAGAGGATACGAGCTTACGTATTATCATTTAAGAGACCGTTTTCTTGGCCTCTGCAACTCACGACGAGACACGCAACTCTATGAGACCAGCGACCAGAAAATGAGTGGCATACTTCCCGGCGACAAGGCGACAATGTCGGCGGGCGTCTACGGCCAAGACAGTCCGTCCTTCTCGCCGCAAGCTTCGCCTCGCGACAACAACGACAACAATGGAGATCTCGTTACGGCTACCGAGGAGCGCAGTCTCCAGCGCGGACTGGCTGAGCGACATCTATCAATGATGGGCATCGCGGGCGCCATTGGAACCGGCCTCTTCCTCGGCCTTGGCCGCTCCGTACAGACCGGCGGCCCGTTGGGCGCTCTGCTTGGCTACATGACCGTTGGCTTCGTCGTGTGCGCAGTGCAGTTTGCCCTCGGTGAAGTAGCTGCTCTGCTGCCGGTTACAGGAGCCTTTGTGAGGCACGCCGAGTTCCTCGTTGATCCAGCCTGGGGCTTCGCCATCGGATGGAACCTCGTCTATGGAAATGTCCTCTCTATACCCTCCGAGATCACCGCCATCTGCGTCCTGTTCGAGTTCTGGACCGACATCAACCCGTCACTCTTTATTGTCATATTCATCGTCCTGACCGCAGTCGTCGGCCTCGCCTTTATCCGCGTCTTTGGCGAGGTCGAGTTCTGGTTCGCCCTCCTCAAGATCCTCCTCGTCGTCTTCCTCATCATCCTGGGCTTGGTCATCAACCTGGGCGGCGTTCCCGGCACGCCACGCATTGGCTTTCGATACTGGAAGGATCCTGGACCCTTTGTCGAGCACATTGCCTCAGGAAATTGGGGAAAGTTCCTTGGATACTGGTCGGTCATGACGAGTGCAGTCTTCTCGTTCGCTGGTGTCGAGTCCATCGCCATGGCCGCCGCTGAGACGCGAAACCCGCAAAAGTCGATCCCCAAGGCCTGCAAGAACGTCTTTATCCGAATCGTCATCTTTTATGTGCTGTCTATTCTTGTGGTCGGCATGTTGGTTAAGAGCAACGATGAAAGACTGAACGGCTCGTCTGGAGACGCGGCCCAGAGTCCCTTCGTTATCGCTGCATCGGCCGCTGGCATACCCGCGATTCCATCCGTCGTCAATGCCGTTGTCATCACATCCGCATGGTCGGCGTCTAACCAGAGCCTGCTCGCGGGTACACGTGTCTTGTACGGCTTGGCCCTCAAGCGTCAGGCACCCCAGATCTTCCTCCGAACGACTTCCTGGGGCACACCCTACGTCTGTGTGCTCTTCTTCACCTGCTTCATGTTTCTGAGCTTCATGAGTCTGTCCAGCGGAGCTATGACTGTCTTCTGGTGGTTTGTCAACCTGACATCAGCTGGAGTTCTCGTCTCTTGGTCGTCCATTCTGTTGAATCATATCCGACTGCGGCTGGCCATGAAGAAGCAGGGAATCCCGCTCACCAGCCTCCCTTGGCATAATTCTTGGACTCGTAAGTTGAATCGAAGAGCGGTCACTTGGTCTTGGTTTACTAACAAGAAAATGCAGTCTATTCTTCATGCGCAGGACTGTTCATGTCCCTGACCATCCTCTTCACCGGCGGCTTCTCTGTGTTTACCAAGGGTAACTGGGATCCCGTTGGGTTTGTATCATCCTACCTGTAAGTAGTCTCGGAGATTCACAACCTCAAACTACCCGAACTTTATGCTAATACAAGCTCAGAGATATTCCCCTTGTAATTGCGGCATTTGTCATATGGAAGTTCGTCAAGAAGACGAAAATGGTGTCGTTGTCCGATATCCCCCTACAGGATGCGTTTAGAAAGTCGGAAAAAGATAAAATGATGGATGTATAGACACTTATAAACTCGACGAACAGAGCCCAAGATATTCAGATAGATTTATAGACCACCGTGTGGCGCGTTGAGATGACATTTTGTTCCTAAGACTGGTGTATATCCCTTACGAAGAATCGCTTCTCCAGAGGATACTGGCTCCAGAAGCTGGTGACTGGAAGCTACCTCAGTGTTCAGCAAGGCGAGAATGTTCTGCAGTGCTTTAAGAGGCAGCCAGTGACTTCTGTCTTGGAAAAAGACATGTCTTTGATGTGATTACGAGTTCATTTGTTGGCTAACGGGATACCGCTCATTATAAGGAGCTTGTCTAAACCATGGTGGTGAACAAGAGCTCGAGACGGATGATGGGACATGCATTCTTCCTCATGCAGCTTCTTATTCCTTTGGTTACATCTCAAGATAGCATTTATACAACACAATGTTAGGTTGCAGAAGCTCCATTGATGCTAATGTAGAGAGCATGTTCTCCATTAACTCTTCCGTAGAGTCTGTCTCTGCAACTTGCAACCCATCCTTAAAGGACGCTCTGTCATCATCGTTATATCATTTCTTGCTACTCAACGCTTCGAGTGATCTCTTCTGACTTATTTATTACTATCAGAGTCTTATTCCAAGATGGCATAGCATTGCTTCGTCGTTGTAACTGTCAGTCAAAAGTCAGGGGCCTATGTTACAAACGCAGCTCTGGTTAGGCAATGTTGCCGCTGGCATATTGGCTGATGATGCTTTGAACACTTCGGTAGCAGAAGTCTCAAAGTCCTCAACGTATTTGGCAGTTGTTGGAGAAGTTTCTGTCTACAGATGTATGGGAATTGTTATTAGCCTCCAGCACTGGGTTGTTGAACAATACTAAGAAGAGGTCACCATTGCTTCAGCGTATTACAAAAAACTACAAGTATCTATCTCGAAAGCTTGTCTCCAATGTAGAGCCTGCTAGTTGTCTTGGATGGTTTCATTTACCAGTACCAGCTTGACGGGCTCTCGCCATCAGTCGAGATAGTGCGCATTCATCAAGGGATCTCAATCACGCCGTTCAAGTGCGATGCTATTGATGATTCCGGCTGGATATGCAAGTCATTCCAAGTAAGTGGTAATAGCAACATGCTTGAGTCGATGGAATGGCATCCGGGTGTCTTCTGCCGTAGTTCCTCGGGTATATCTTCCAGCGAGTGCCATGCCTACATGTCACTTACTCAGTTTACCATACAACACCAGCGTAAAAGCTAGGGCAACGTTACTAGTTCAATATTGATATCGATACATCTCTCTCCGTAGAAATGCTCCGTAGTATCCGCCTCCAGCTCAGCTCAGGCCTCCAGCTCCGGGATCACAACCTCCAACACGCATAAATGCTGACCAAGACGTCCCTGACTCGTTCCATCAAGTACAAGAGTTTATTAGCTTCACGGATCAAAGAGTTTTGTCTTTATTTCCATAGTTCCTTAGGGTTGCAACGTGACCTGCTTCAGCCAAACTTAGAACATAAGCATCAGCTAGCTCTCCTCGGCAGTCGAGTCTCAATGATCAATTGGCCCATGGCAGGGTCTATGAACACTCGGAAGCAGTGTCGCGGTGTTTTGGAAACAAGCTACATCGGTAGGTTTCGGTCCAGCTTCATTTGGCATTGAGGTTATCTCCAGTTGGACTCTGATTGCTGATCACGCCCAAGACACTCTTCTCTTAGGATGGCAGCATCCCCCTTGGACTAGCCAAAGCCAACCCTGATAGCAATCCGATAGGCCAAAGCCAGCGTCACTTACCATCATTCCACTAAGTTAGTCCAAACCCCGCGTGCTTGACTCGCGCAACTTGCAACGTGACTAGGCATCGAATCTCGGCAAAACGACAAAGGTCTCAATTCAGATTCGGTCCGCAGAGCTATTGCTTTCCTAGCGTAAAGCAGAGAGAGGGAGATGACAAACAATGCCGCTACATCCACGCAGAAGGAAAAGGGGGGCCAGAACAGATCCGCAGTGCCCACCTACGTCAACATGGTGCGAGGAGAGACCTGAGTCGTCTAAGAGGTAAAATCAACGAGATACAGTAGTGTTGCTGCCCGTTGGAAAGCTACGGTAGCCACCACGAGTCCTGACGTTATCTCGCAGCAAGAATATGGGGCCCTTCTCTGCATGTGTCAGGGAATCTTTGATGCCACGGGCTTGCTGTCAAAGACTATTTTGCAGCATGCTTCTCGGCGCCATCCGGGGGAGCATAAGCGAATTATGGCTTGATACACTTTGAGTTGTTATCCAGCAGTCTGTCTATATTGCATATCTGGAACTAATGATGAGCAGACAGACCTGCCATGTTTGGATATGGGACAGAGAAAGTCTACCAAGGGGTTGGTTAATACGCATAGTTAGCCAAGCCTTTGATCAGTCATTCACAACTCAAAGGCTTCACAACCATCCAAACGGGTTCAGCATTCCAGTTCCTCTATTCTCGATCACCTTTCTCACCCAACCCATCTCCGTAGCCCGGCGGAACCAACTTTCTTCGCTGTGCCGCACACCCACACGTCGTATATTTAGCCCCGAACTGTGATCGGCACTCACTCGCTCTCTGCTGGTCCCCTTCTCCCGTCAGCGCACAGACTAGCCTCCCTCCATCGCTTCCAGACCACCACGGCGGTGGGATCGGTGGGAACAGGGCTTGCTGCGCCCGCTAAAGAGGATGAGATGATCAGTCGTTGGCGAGAATGGAAGCGCAACTCTCTCTCCGTGTCTCTCTCTCTCTGTCGGACGAGGCTGGCGAGATTAGACTCAGAGTTCCGTAGACGAAACACACAAGATAACCTCGTGGCTTTAGGTTTTTTTTCGCTTCCCCGAACGAAAAAGCACACACCAGACGGGAATGCCATCTTGACAAGCCCATGCCATGCGTATTCGCAACATGTCCATCGGAATGGCACCGCCAAGACCCCATGGGTCTGTTGCAACAGCGTTGTTTTTCCCAAGCATTCCATTCCCACTCTTTCAAAACCGGCCTCGGGGAAATTTAGCTGCAACTCATCTAGTCTGGAACCAATACGTAAGTTTCAGCTCGACGAAACGCTCGCCATGCATCATGTCTTGTAAGCTGCTTGCTTCTGTAGCGTCTCGCTGTGGGCCAGAGACATACGGTAGCAAGCGGTGAGGCCAGCCAACTATCGATTTCTAATGCCCGTTTATTTCCCCCATGTGCTGCTGTCTGAGCAAGAATAGCTCCTTGAAAAAAGAAATGGTGCAGATACCTAACTCATACTGTAAATAATGTCCGTCCCAAGACAAAAGAAACCTGCTCAACTTGCATGTGTGGGTTGTATTCACACCCATCACATCACCTTGCACAAGCTCCTTCAGATCGTCTTGTGGCCTTGGAATAGCTTCTGTTCCTTTGTGACAGCAAAAAAGTGCAAAAATTCGCCATCACCAACCACCAGCGTTGGTCACACTTGGATCACATCGCCCCAATAATCGTCTCTCGCCCATCACACTACCTACCACTCGCGGCTCGCCTCACCTTTTGGCTTCTCTCCCCCCTGCCTGTCGTTTCCATACTCCACTCCACCATCTCGTCCCCCAAGAAGAGGAAAAAGACACCCCATGCGTCTGCCGTTCGCCCTGTTTCCCATCTCCCTGCCCCATTGGCCGCCACGTCCCGCCCTGTTTTCTTTGTCCTTCGCACAGCGTGGCAGCGCGGGACTAGATCTGCAGTAGCCTTCTTGCCCGTGATTGTTTGCTTTGCTTTTTCCTCTCTCGTGCGTTTTGAAGTCCTGCACGTCTCTGATGGGTAAACGGGGTCGACGAGGTCTTGCTGCCGTAGTGTGCAGCAGTCAAACGGGGGCTGAACCTTCAGAATGCCGTGATGTTCCATCATGAGTTCAGGAGTTGTGCACCACTAAACCATTGCCGTTGAGACTAGTAATCACCAAACATCATGATGGCTGCCACTTTCCGTAATGGACGATGTTAGCAATGAGCCAGCCCCGACATCTCAATCAACTTGGTATCAGTATGACACTATCACACGAGGCATTGTTGGTACGTAGTAAAGTTGAGTGAGGTATCTCAAGTCGTCTTTTTGTCATTCATTTGGTTAACCGACCATGCATCTCGTATGCGAGGTGCCGTCTTTCCCTCAGTAACGTATGATGCGCGAGTCTCTCTGCGCAAAGTGGCTATCGAGCCATATCATCTTCGCTCTAATCTGCACACAAAACTCCGTCTCGAGTTTCCGTATCCATTTTTCTCTCCCTTCAAAGAAGAAAAAAACTCCATCCCGGCCGTCATAAAAAATAAAAATGAAAAAAGGTATCTTTGATCCGAACCAAGCGAATGTCTTAGGCCATTCTTCCGTCTCTATCGAAAGAGGACGCCTTCCAGATGATGAATAAAGTGGTGGGGATTAAAACATATTGTTTTCCGTCTCAAGCGTGGTTTTCCCAAGGTAAAATTGTATCCAGAAGCGTTCCAAAGACAAAACAGGTATCGCCAGTGGGAAACATAGGCAAACAGGGGAATCCAGACAAGAAACAGCAACTCCGTCTCCTGAATCTTGGTAAAAACAAAGAGCCACTCCAGTAAAAGGGTTTCGCTGCGCCAAACTTGATGCTTCTACAAGAAATGCTTTCTTGCTCCCGCCTCATAAGAACCCCGAAAAAGAAAATAAAAACTCCTCGCTTTTTGCAGCTATGTTTTGTAAAAATAAAATAGACAAAGGAAAAAGTAACACCGAATAAGAATTGGTATCCAAAAAAGGTACAAGGCCGAAAGGAAACAGTCCCGGACTTTCATTTCGTGGATCGTAAAGCGTTTTTGGTTGTCGTTATCCTTGCACGGCTTTTGACAATAGTGCATCCAGTATGTGTAATCCCCTGGGTTTGGATAAATGTTGCCAAGGGTCGATATTAAAAATGTCGAGTAATATCCAAGGAAGCAACGGAAGAATCATATGTGGTCCTCGGCTTGTGTTATGAGCCTCGTGGGTATCTCATCCAGGTGTGAGGGTGGCGGCCTAGAACCCAACTACCAAGACATGGCGTCTGTGGTAGAGCTCTAATAGCAGCCTTGAAACGTAGGCACGAAAGGGACCTGTTGATGAAAGGGTACATGGTGCTGCAGGATGGGCACCTGTTGAACGTATTTTACCATATCCCAGATAGGGAAGTATGATTTGGGTTGGCAAGGAGCCTGAGCGTGAGCCGGTGCAGGAACCGGCTGGCAAAGCATGGGCTGAGGGGGCATGGCCATTGGCACCTGTCCGGGGACGGGCCCAGAGTACTTCTGGGGCACAAACTCCTGGCTGTGGTAGATAAATTGATGCTCCTTGGACTCCTCGGGGTCAAAAGTGTGGGGAGCAAACTCCGGGGGAGTCTGGGGCATCTGGCGTTCCTGGTCAAAGTCTTCGTCCAGGTCGTCGATGGTGGAGCCGCTCGAAGTGAGCGAGCCCTCATCATCAGAGGAGGAACCAGGCGACAGAGGCAAGTCGTACTCGTCGTAGTCGTCGATGATGGCATCCTCGTGAGAAACGTATTCGGTGATGTGGTTGGGTGAGGCCGGCGGTGTCAATGGTGACATAGTCGACATCGGCGGCGCAGTAAACCTCGAGCAGGCCATGATCCTGGTTCGGAGCTCGGGAAGAGTAATCCGCTGCTCGGGGCTGGGGTCAAAGATTCGTCCCAAAATGTCGTTCAGTTCATCCGACAACGGGAGAATAGTCTTCAAGAAGTCCTTGGATCCAGCATAGGCACGGTAAGTGGAGTCCTGAATGGAGGCTTGTTTCCATGGGTTGCGTCCACAGGTAAGGTTGACAAGGATAACTCCAAGGCTCCAGACATCATTGGGGGCGCACATGTAGAAGGGTTTCCTTGCAGACTGGTCCAGGCATTCTGAAAAGAGGAAAGAAAGAGAACGTTAGTTGTATGTCCGAGGGGTGTAACAATAGTACAAGAGGCATCAAGGGGATCAATCAACTTGGGGGAGGGAAGAGATGGTATGTACCTGGACTCATGTAAAAAGTGGAACCGCATCCGTAATCCTCGGATCGATCATCAGAAGTAGCAAGACCAAAGTCTGCCAGCTTGACGGTGTCTCCATGGTCTGTCACCAAGATGTTCTCCGGCTTGAGGTCCCGATGGTAGATTCCCAGGTTGTGGCAGTGTTCAACGGCATCCAGGATTTGAAGAAAGATGTTCCTGGAGAGTTCATCCTTACCAACGTATTGACCGCGCTCAGTGATATTCAAGAGATCACCCTCAGGGCAATACTCGAGAATAACGTAGATGCAGTCAGGATCATTCACAATCTTGAGCATCTGGACCACATTGGAGTGTTCCGACGCCTTCCAGTGAAGTCGGATCTCGCGCTGTTGGTAGGCAAACTGACGGGCTTCCAAGGGAGTTCCGTCGGCGTTGAACTTGCTGAGACACTTGACGGCGTATTTACCTCCGGTCTTGAGATCGACGGCAAGGTAGACGACGCCATACGCGCCAGTACCCAAAATGTCAGTCAGCTGGAGAGTGCCCTCAAGCACCTGGCCTAGCCTGTCCTCCGGGGCAAGCGGCATACATCGTGTGGGCTGGTAGTGTCGCGGCGCATAGGGCTGCTGGATGGCGCACTTGGGGTTGTCGAAGCCTGGAGACACCGGAGGTGTTGGGTAACCGAACATGTTAATGGTTGATATCTCAAAAGTCCTTGAATGGGTCTTGGGTGGTCCTGGTCCAGAGAAGAATCCAACGGGAGAGATAAAAAAGAAAAAGAGAAAAACACCAAGAGTATTTTCCAACGGCCAAACAAGGATCCTAATCCAAAGTCCAATGGGTTGATTCAAGCTCCTGTGGGTTGATGCTGTTGTAGGTGGGTGAGGTTGTCGTGAGAAGTCCCGATGGCCGAATCAACGGGTCGAGATAGGCATAGAGACGAGAAATGTCTTTGGCCTGGTGCCTTCCAATGGGTCGTAGGTTGTCGATGAGATGAGGTTAAGATAGACGGGTCCTAGGAGGCGACAAGAGGACCTGAGGGTCACGTCTGCAAAGGAGCAGGGCCGGTATGGATGAAGGAGTCGGAAGGAGTGTCGTGAAAGTGGTGATAGAGATCCATCAAACCAGATGCATCAAACTTCGAGATGGGCAGAGGCCAGTAGATAACTAACGTCGCTCTTCGCTCAAGCAGGCAAGGCGGACGAGCGAGACATGAGGAGGTACCGCAGCACGCCTCAGGCTTGATTGCGTGGAGCACCCACACCTGGGGGATCCACCACCTTCATCAGACCCTTGTCCAGTTGGAGATTAATGACATGGGGCCCTGTCTTGGCCTCGTCGTGTTAATGCTCCGTCTATTCTTGTCTGGTTGAGGCGTGGAGCAGAAGGGGGGCGCCAGGTGAAGGTTCGCCTGGCTAGTCTGGCTTGGGGCGTCCACTAGCTCGACAGGGATAGCGCCTTGGTGACGCTGAGCAATATACGAAGAGGCAAGGATCCTCTAGCTCTGACACAGCGAAATAAAGTGGTTCGCTGTGTCACTGCCTCCAAGGCTTCCCTCGGATTCCCCCCCTCTCGGGCTCTCAGCACTAACGCCATCCATCGGCCCACTGCCAGACCACCCGTTCTCGTCCAGTCAGAGCCTGGGGGCGCCGCGATGGTGGCAGATCTCTGGCGTCCTGGGCGGAGAGGTCGGGTGTGTGTGCATGCTTTTGTGCACTCTGACCTCTGTGTGCGCTGGGTGGTTCTGCTGACACCCCTTGTTCCTTGGGGAGACTCAAGTTGTGCCGTGCCGTCTTGTGTTGCGTGTCCTTTGACGTCCAACGCCGCCCCTGCCAGTCTCTTTTCCCCTTCTCTCCACCGTCGGGCGAGTCGTCATAATCGACAGCCCCCGTGATGGATCACAGTTTGGCTCCTTGCCCGTGTAACAAGCCCGCCTAATTTTCTGACTTTGCCTCCGTCTGTGACTTATCCGCCCCGGCCGGCGCGGCGTACCTCGGAGCCCGGCGTCAGACGAGACACATCTCTTGGAGTCCTGTGTTTGATGGCCACACACAGAGTTTAGGCGGAGGCAAGTCTGGCGGTGTTTTTCGTACACATGCTTTACCCGGCCACTGCCTCAGTGAAGCAGCTGGAACGGAGCAGCAAACCTTGCTGGAAGGAATACTCGACGAACAAGATAGAAACCGGCAGTGGGGAGACGATTGGCTCGTGGCAAGCACGGGCGGGCGTCTGTGGCGCTTGGCGACATGTTTGCGGAATGGAATGCATGCACCTCTCTGCGCGCAGCATCCGTGCCTCAGGATCTTAAGAGGCGCTTCTTGCTCGCTCTGGGTTCTTCACGGGAGCGCCCAACCAGCCTCCTGCTGCATCGTTGTTTGGACTCAGCAAGAGGGGCTGAAAGTGAACTGGCACCACTGCTGCAGAAGGTGGACGGCGCCGATCATTACGGCAAATGGGTCGTGTAGGGATCAGCGAGATGAGGACGGGTCGGCAGGATGCAGCTCTGAGGTTAGAGCGCCTAGGCGGATAGGCGCTGAACAAGTCCAAATGCCAGATGTGCTTGCTCCGTTTTACTCTGTCTCACTCTAGCCTTGCTCAAAGTGCCAGGCGACGAGATCGACATTCTCGATAAAGCATCTTAGTGGTTGAGTTCGTACTTGCAACCCCAGTTCATGGGTGCTGAGGTTTGAGTTGGCTCAAGAAGCGATTAGCTATGTTGAGCTTTGATTGGTGCAGGTCGAAATGATACAAGTTATCAAGGCTGACAGTCGAGATTCGCTACTTGTGTTGATTGTGTTGATCAATCATTGTGCGTTTCACCAACAAGTGAAGCGATTGTGTCCGTGATCAAGGTCGTAGGGCGTAACATGCTAGAAACTGGTGTCGTGGATCAAACAGGCGCCCATCGGGACAACGATATGTTGTCCTTGTCTAACACTCGAGCGAGGCCAGCCATACATTCGGTATCCATCTAGCTGTCTCTGCAGGTATCCTTCCACCTGCTTTTCCCAGAAGGCCTCAAACGTGGTGTCAACAGCAGCGTCGAACGGCAGCAGTTGCAAGAGCAGGCTGACCGGGGCATGTCCTGCACGAGCGACGCAGACCCTGGGCTATCGATTACTCGAAGCAGACGGGTGCAGAGCTGGTTGGGGTCCTCCCGGGGTCCAACCTGCGCACAACCCTGCCACGACAGGATTCAGTGCGACCCAGCGGTCCCAGAACTCGCTCACAGGGCCCTCTCGGTCGCGGTGAGATGCATTGTGTGCGTCTGTGCCCCCCTGTTTGTGAGAGCTGCGTGAGAGCGTGGACAGTCAACAAGCCCCTTTGACAGGCCACGACAGGCCACGACAGGCCGGGCGGGACAGTGAGGCTGTCATTGAGAAACGGGTTGCAGAGGAGGCGTCCAATGAGAGGCGGAGGATGGCCTGAGGAATGTGCCCGTTGCCGTTGAATTTGTTGTCACACTGCGAATCTTGTCGCCCGTTAACGGCGTGGGCATGATGATATTGATCCTGATGCTGGGCTGTGTTGTGTTGGTTCATGATTGCACTTTGACATCTGGTACTTGCACACATTCCTTTCACGACTGACTGGTAGACTGGCTTCCATTGTGTGAGTAGCGACGACAGGGTAGCCAGACCAAGTAGGGCATACCAGTTCTCGAAATGCCATCATCCTTGATTGTCGCACTTTTTGTCCGTCACGAGGTGCCTGCCTCTGCTTTTTGCGATTATACTGTCTCTCTTTTGTCTTGTTATCCGCCAAAGCCACGGATGATTGTCGACTTGATCGACGTTGAGGATGTAGGCTCGAGTCTGGCGCCTGGTGAAGCTCTTGTCGTTATCCTTGCTCTCGAGCCTGCCGCCATCCTATTCCATGCAAAAGGCACGGCCGTCTTCTATGTCGAACATCCAGATCCTGTCAGAGGGTCCCATGACCCGCCCAAGCCGCTGAATGAACTGTCCCGCAGAGTGGCCTGTGGTCCCTCGAAAAACGGGGGGACAAGACACTGTCTCGTCGCTGGCAGATGCCAGACGCTGAGGAACGGGTCATGATGCGAGCGATGAATGCCGCTGGACTACGATGAGGCCTGGCATGTTTCGCTGGACAAAGGCGGTCTGGCTTGTCTCTTGGGATGATTGTGAGAAGTGATGTTGTTCAAAAATGCCCCATGCATGGATGGCATGTCTAATCACTGGCGGGGTTAGACCATGTTGGGCTTAGCGCCAAGATCTCGCTCAATCTCCCTTCTCCCAGCTGCTTCTCTGCCCATTCTTCCAAGCATCACGGACCAACGATTAACAGCAACGTTATGGACTAGAAGCTCAGGAGATCCACTGGGCGAGCGTCAAAACACTCAGAGAAGCAGGACAACGGGCCTACGATGCATGCCTTGGGTTCCATGCGATAGTCTTGGCCCACTAACTAATGGTAATTCACAGGGATCCCCCCTGGAATCGACCCATTCTCGCCCTTGTTAACGCCTTTCCAGGGCGTCGAAGCAGGTGAGCGAGCACTGATTCCTCTGATGTCAAAGTGCCGTCTCAAATCTCCCTGCTCGAGTCTGGGGCGTCGATCATACATACTACCTACTACGTAGTACGGATACGTACACTTTAGCTGAGGCACGGCGCTCACTCCAGACATTGCTTCAGGACTGTCAGGAGGGTCGATTAGTTTCCAGAGATTCGAGCCTTTGATCATGATGGGCGATCAGCTCTGCTCCAATGCAACTTTGCATCACTTGCACTCGTCTTTCCGTGAGGTCCTCCCACCCAAAGCAGTCCGCCAAACACGGAGGGATGTTCATCCAGTTCATGCATGAGCTGATTATCGGAATCAGGCTCTGACCGAAACCTGCTCGCCGTGCACTTGACCGGGCGGTGACGGTCTCTTTCACCTGTGCCCTCCGCGGAAAGCACCTGGGACAACTCCTGATTCGACACCACCTGTGGTTGTGCTTGTTCGACCCATTAACAGCCGGAACTAGGCCTATCGACAGGCAGCTATTGGTTGCCATGTGCATCAAGGATAGCTCAAGTCGGGATAGTCCTTGAGCTGTTCCAGGAAGAGTTGCAGATGCAAGCTCTAGGGAAAGGGTCGAGCTGGTCTGCGAATCGATCCAATGGGGACTATCTTGCACCTTGCCGGCTCGCACTCACTTACAAGCTACGCAACCACGATAACTCCCGAGTCATGCTCGTGCGTCAATGCCTGCAGCGCGAACAGCAAAGACGTCAGCCGGCACTCGTGCAGCATCGTCACGGCACAAGACCAAAGCCTCAACATAACTCAATCGGGAGATGGCGAGAGAGGCCTGAGAGGCACGGCGATGAGGACGAGCATCTTGGCGGCACACCACCACCGCGTTCGTCCCCGCCAGGACCACATCCCCGGAGCCATGGCTGCGGTTGTTCAGTTATGACCATCACAGGGCTCCAATGGGGAGCAAGATACAATTAGCATGACACAAAAAATCGCCTGCTTTCTCCCGGCTATTAGGCGTTTCTAGCCCGATCAAGCCATCCTTGCGTCTCGGCTGGGGATCTTGCAGAGAGGGAGAGAAACAACCCGCAGCCCTCGAGCTTGGACATGCCTGCGGTCCGAGTAAGAGTTGCGGAATTCCACGCTCAGCAGCCTCGTGGAAACAAGCTCACCGTCTCGACTGTCCCACTCGCTTCATGCATATCGATCAAAAGACTGTGAACGGCTGCCGCCCCCTTGCGCCTCTTGTGTCTCTAGAAGCGTTCGATTCGCCCACCGTCTTAAACGTCAAACTGGATCAGGGAGCTAGGGTGACGCACGTTTCGACATGGGCCGATCGTCCTGAGCCCTCGCAGATTCACCGCCAAACAGTGGATGTCTGTAAACGGTCACTTACGTAGCGGTTCGACGCAAGGGAGGACGAATGCAACGACACTGCGCAAGGATGAAATACGCCATCACGGGACGATGGGCCCACGACGGCATCATGAACCCCGCTGCCGTCTCAAACGTTTGGATCACGCAGATCTCGCTCGGCCGCTATCAATCTCATTTGGCGTCGCCACTCTGCGGCATGTCATGGCGGGCGGGCGATCAGCCATGGTATTGCCTGGCTGGTTCGGAGCCACATGTTCGTCGCATGGACGGTGGGCGCCGGTCCCTACGAAACGCTCTCGCCGTCGCCGAAGTCTAAATGAGCCAGCAGCAGAGAGTCGAGACCCTCAACGGCGCAAGAGGCGAAGTTGAATGGGTGACTAACAAGAGCCAAGCCAACCAAGCCTAGTGGTTGAGACGGCCTCGATTGGGTGGTGTAGGACTCGCGGGATGACATCCGCGGCGCCTACTGTAGAGGGCTCCTACTAACGTCGGGATCAGGATTTGCATCAACGAGCTTCTTCGGCTGGAGATCTTGAGGGAGCTCAACGAGGTGGTTGGTTGGATGAATGCCTAGACCTTGGGGGAGAAGGGCAGCACGAGATTCGTGGGAAGACCCAGACCGACGTCACCTTGACTCTTACTTTGCCACGGTCTCAGCCTCAGGGATCTCGAGCCAACAAGTCCCGGCAATAGCCTGTCTGCCTGTCCGAGCATGGCGGCAGTGTCATGTGTCTGCACGTGAGAAGAAGAAGAGTTTGCTCGGGCACGAGGACGGCAGAGATTCGGCCGTCTCCTGATCGGTCACCCGCCGTGTTGCTGGCTGTGGAGATGCCGTCACGGAGCGGGGCCGGGGTGAGGACAACGGAGCACCAGGGCGGCTACCCTGTATTGAACGTCGACGATGATGGAAGAGGCATCATCTGGCTGTCGAAACCTTGAGATCGGGTGCCTGGATTGTCGATGACCACGGGAGCTATGACGCGAGCCAGTGTTTTTTCTGGATGGCACCAGACAGCTTCTTCGAGCGCAGACTAACAAGTGAGGGTGCGATGACAAGCGAAACACCTCAACGTCTTTACGCAAGAGGCATCACGATCTTCACATTTACATCATTGCTACATCCGAAGGGGGGCCCTGGACACATGCAATTATTCCACCAGTTGACCATGACGAACAGTTTGAGACACTCTGCAAACTCAATGTCAAACTCGGAGATCCCAGGGCACTGTTGGCGATGGAAGGTCTGAGACAAGACGAAACCACCAAGGCGAGGGAGGGCGCACATGGACTGATTGATCGACCAGGAGCAAGTCAAGGCTTCAAGTTGATACTGGTTCTTGCTAAATCGACTGCAACCGCACGAACACGTCCCTGTACAAACCAAAGACACGAGACACGAGACCGTCACTTGAGTTTCCCTCTACAGATATTGCGGGCTACGGTGCAATACACTGTAATGACCGACGTTGGAGCGAAACAAGGACGCCGATCCTGACGACACAAGTCCTTTCTTTCATCATCCCATCGGGTTCGATCACCGCGCTTCTCGTCACGTCCCGTCATCACTCTCCTCGCCTCGCACGTATCGTCTTCCGGCCCCTTCGTCCCGCTCCCTGCTAGAGAGCACAAGACAGGCTGCTGCGCCCAAGTGAGGATCCCGTTCTCGCAGCCCAACAAGTGAGGCTGAGGAGGTATTTTGCTTTTTTTTTCCAGGTTCGCTTTCTCTCGTTCAGGCTCGCTCTCGAGCCACAAGTGCGCCAGGATGTCACAGACGAAAATACCCCTGGGGCCAGGGAATACCGGGGCAGACAGGGGAATACCCTGATCCTTTGTGTTTGACGGTCGCTGATGGTCCGCCCTGGAGGTGTGTTAATTTCCATATTGTTACAGGTGTGTATGAGCCATTGTCTCTGTGGCTCATCTCATTAGTTGATTCGGCACCGACGGCTGAGAGATTGAACGTGGGCGCGACGATCGGAAGCGCACAAGCTGCACATCATTACGATGGAAGAAAGCCAGCGCGCTACGAGTGTGGATCACCAACGGTGAGAGTTAATATCGCCGACGATGATGTGAGCGTCTCGCGAGCGGGTATTTGGCTCACAAGGAACTAAAAGGATTGATCGTCGACGCGGCTTGACTTGGTGTTGCATGACGCAGGAGGAAGCAATTACGCCGCGACGAGATGGGGTTTGGCCTGTCTGTGCAAAGTAACATGCTTGTTTGTTGACTTTTGCGTGCTTGTCAATCATTGTACAACTGTCCCAAAGTTTGGAGTTGTGCTGTTGTGCAGCGAGGATATCCTTGCTATGCGCACCTGAACTGCTGGTGAGGATGACCTTGCCATAGACATAAACGGTGTGGCTGTGTCTCGATCAAACCAGACGTATCAGTTCTGTTCTGATCGCAATCGCATCAAGGCAGAGACCGAAACCTCTGACTGCATAGAAAGACACAGCAACTCTGTCAAGCAAGTGACCTACACACAAACCGTGACACAACTCGCCGAGATAACCGCAACACCTGTCAAAGACCTCGTGTGGCACAACGTCAAACATGACGAGATGGCACAGCTGTTGGACGTGAGACAAGATCTGGCCGTGCAACATGACAAGTCAGCACTTTGTGACCAACGCCCGTACGATCAAAGAAGCAAGCATGGTCATGACCAACACCGTTCTTTCACTCGGTAGCCTATTGATGAGGCATCATCGCCACGTTACGCCCTGTCTGTCTTGCACTCGGCAAGGGCGAGAACCCAGGCTGCACCCAACAAACTGCATCATCAATCGCGCGGCTGCACATTCACCAGCAGCCTAGACACTCAAGGCAACAAAGCACAACTTCTCATGTCAAGCCTCGTGGGCGTAAACCCACGCTCGTCTGCCTTGCCCCACGCATGCAAGGCATCCAACGCCAGATCTTCTTCGTCTTACCATCCTGTTCCTGAGATAACATTGTCTTCGCCTCATGCAGGGTCACGTCGTAGAAGCCGGGCGTCTTGTCCCTCGGAATTGCCGCATACGCGAGGCTCGCCAGTGCCAGCATTTCTGTTTTGAATCAAAGCGTCTATGAGTGAAGCCATCCATTTGTGCAGGGCAACACGCATCTCAGTGACTTGCTAGACAACCGTCCAGACTGTCCTAGATCCCTCGGATAACTAGAGAGGTTTTAGAACACCAGCTTCTGGCTTACTTCCAAGTCCAGAACCTCCTCGGCCACAGCAAGACAAGACACAAGTGAGACACGATGAGGCATGACATGAACGGCCGTGACACGTTTGAAGCTACAGACAGCAAACCGAAACCTCGCTTTTGTCTAGTCTCTAGCCAACTCTACCCTCATCCCTCGACACACCTGTTTTACAATCCTTCTCTAACAGTCTCCTACACGCTCACCGCCGTACATGCCCCGCCTTTGACGTAAAGAAGGGATGGCGCAGCGCATCAGCCGGCTTGATCCTCTTGTCCGGGTTGAGCGTGAGACAGTGCTCCAACAGATCGATGAAGTGGTTCAGATCCCTCGTCTCGGCATCGTTCATCCCACTCGAAGCAGCCGTGAGCCTCGTCCGCAGGTCGCGCGTGGGCTTCACCATAGCCATGGTGCGGACAGCAGTCTGTAAGCGTGAGAGTTAGTAAAAGCTTCTAAATAGAGTAACGCGAATGCGAGGAACCATGCGAGTCAGAGTCAACAAGGGCTGAGTGCGTAGGCTGAAGCTTAGCACCCGTTGGGAACTGCACGCAAGGGATGTTGGTCATCGTGGCTGATGCTGCGAGGAGTCCGATATGCCGAGACACAAGCTGGCCGCAGCACATAAGGCCAGATGAGCAACATGGAAAGGATCGTGAGGTGTTCCATCAACTGGACCATCTCATCCCTTGCGGGGTTCTAGATCCAACATCTCCAATGTCTTGAACCATCGACCGTTGGATGGACCATGTTTGGCTCATCGTGACGCTTCCCCACACGGGACTGGGCGCTTCGGCTGCAAGGAATGGATGGCCGCCTCCCCCAAGCGCTTATACTCGCAGAGCCCCACGACAACAACAGCCCCCAAAACATGGCGGCAAAAATAGCAAAGACAACGCGTAGGTAGACGGCCGCTCGAAGCATGGCCCGATGGCGCTTCGAGGCAAAGGTAAGGGGTAGGGAATGATTGAAGACAACAATGTGGAGGGCGTGAATGGAATCATAACATACCTTGTTGAGTACCTTGTCACGCTCAATGCTGACGAATTGCCCCTTGTCGTCGAAATGGGCCGCCGATAGCTGACCTCGCTTGAACAATTTGGTCGTCAATCTGCCTCGAATCTCCATAATCGCTTTGAGCATCTGGTTGTTGCTGTCGCCCGCAAACAGAATCTTGCCCGTGTACAACTCATACAGAGTGCAGCCGATGGACCACATGTCGACGGAGTAATCGTAAGGAATTCCCAGAATGATTTCCGGCGCACGGTAGAATCGACTGACAAGATATGGTGTAATATCCATGTGCGCTGTTGCTGCATCAGATTTGTCAATAGCCGTACCCAGATCACAGATCTTGAGCATGTTGCGGCTCTCGTTCACCTACTAAAGTCAGCACTCGTATATCAATCTCACTCGAGGCAGCTTACCAAGATGTTGTCGGGCTTGAGATCAGCGTGAATGATGCTGCACTTTCGCATATGTGCCAGAGCCACAAAGATCTGGTAGGCATATGCTCGTGTAGCTCCGAGGTTGATGCCCACGTTATTGCCAAACTTCCGCAGGACTTCGCGCAAGTTCATGCTCAGGTTCTCAAACACCATACACAGATGGCCCTTGTAGTCAAACTGGCGCTCAAACTTGATGATGTGCTTTCGGTTCTCGGGATCGGCGTCGTTAAGCTTCTCCAAGATGGCAATCTCGGTGTAGCCACCCTTGCGGAGGGCATCGTTGTTGCGCATCATTTTAATGGCGACGAGCTGCTTCGTGGTAATGTCGACGCAACGGGCTACACCCGAGAACATACCCCTTCCTAGTGCAGACTGAATCTGATATCGACCGTTCAGGACTTCACCGATGCGGATCTTGTAGTATCCATCCTTGTCGTCGCCTTCGAGCATACCTCCCTTGGTGACGGGTTGAAGGTCAGGAGCTGTACCGTCGCCCTCGATAGGTGCTACTGGCTCAACGGGCTTGGTTGCATACTTGTCCTCATCAAAGTCCTCGGCGAACATGTCAAAGTCATCGTCATCACCATCACCAGCCTTCTGGGGCTGCTTTTCCTGGACTTCTTCCTGTGGTTGTTGTTCTGCTGCAATAGGATGCTGCTCACCATGAAGTACGACGTGTCCATATCGAAGTTCATCTCGTCGCTCGTCCTCCTTCATATCCCCCGTGGGATCGTAGTCGGCTGCCGAGGGACCATCCTCGTCGTCTGACTGGACCTTTCCGTATGAGTTCATCAGCTCCTTGTCATCGAGCAAGTTGATCCCGCCAGGAGATGGTTCATCGTGCGATGCGGGCGAGCGAGGTGATGCTAGGTCTGTGAACTTGATCAGCATACTTCTTCCGCCACAGTAAGTTAACATACCGGATCGAGGGGTGCGGGGGGTGCGAGGAGTCGCAACCTCAGACTGCATTCTCATGGGAGTGTCGCCTTGAGTGGATGCAGGAGACGATGCGTGGGCTTTGCTTGCCGCAGCACCTACGGCGTGAAGAAGTAGAGGAGTAGCTGAGCTGGACTTGGCCAGAATCTCCTCGCGTCGCTTCCGACGTCGTTCAATCTCTGCCTCTTCGTCAATCGGCTCGGGTTCCTCGTAATCTTCAGGCTCAGGCTCTGGCGCAGGCTTCCGTTCAGGTTCGGACCGAGTTGCTGGTTGCCTATGAAAAGTCAGTGCTGCAATGCGCTTCTCGATTGTTGTCGATACATACCTATGAGAAGTCCTGGAGGGGCCATGTCCATTGGTAAGGCCTTGTTCTGGTTTAGCATCAACTCCTTGGACGCGTGAAGCCTCTCCTACAGTGGTCCTCTTGGACACATAATTGCCATCCCGTGAGCTGCGATCATCGTCGTACTTGAGGCCCCTAGACGCATCTTCGCGACCATCGTATTGACCTTCTCTGACGAAGCGATCAAACCTCCCCTTGTCTGCGCGTCGGGGACGGTGGGGAGAACGACTCCTGTTTCGTGGTCGCTTGTTGGCATACCAGTCTCGGTCCTTGTCGCGATAGTGGTCTCGTTCGCGGCTCCGATCGCGGTCATCGTAGCTGTAGTTGGGGGTGCGCGATGTAGGTCGATCGAGGTCGTCGTACGGCCCGCGAGGTCTCCGAGCGTCGTCGCGTCGAGCATCTTCGTAGTGAACGCGAAAGTTTCTCGAATCATGATCGCGGGATCGAGAGTTGGAGTGATCCTGATATCTATTTCTGTTCCTATCGTCATGCGATCGTTTGAAACCACGGGGCGAGTTGCTGCGTCGCGAGGTGTTGCTGTATCTGGAAGCCGAGTCGTGGTCCGGAGTCGAAAGTCTACTCTTTTGTCTGTCTTGACGGTCAACACTGCTTCCTCCAGTGTGCTGCAGTGAAGTTGCCTTCAAATCTTCAACAACGCCATTCTCGATGATCTCGCCTTCGTCAGAACTCGACGCCATAATGACGATTTGGTTGGATCCTTCAGGCCTTGGGTCTTGAAGCAGAGAAGAGCAGAACAGTGTCAGCGCAAAGAACTGGGAAGCTATAGTGCAATGGGAGAAGAGCCCAACCAGAACTGTAGTGACTCGTACAGGCTCAGTATCGGTTGGTGAGGGGGGGTGAAGCTGAAGACGAGAGGGAGCTGAAGTAGAGTCCAGAAAGAAACAGGAGCGCGTGAAAAGTGCTAGGGCCCTCAGAATTGACTGAAGAATATCGAATCGGTTTTAGGTGATGGGAGGCCTAGATATGTCGCGCTGTCAGAGGAGGAGAACAATTGTTCTTGTTTCTGATGTCTAGACTTTGACGTAACGGAGTCTCTCCCGCGTGTAGGAAACCCGGAGGATTTTCCGGATTAGCTAAGCCCCTTATCGCGGCTTACGCTGGACACCGCTGGAGGCCGGCAAAGGCCCAGGCCTAGCGAGTAAACTCTGCCACTACAACTCAACTCCTTCTTCTTCTTCATACCAAAATCTTTTCTCTTTTACTCTCCAAAAAAGACGCAAAAATGGGCGGCGCAAACCGAGAAGGTCAGTAATTCCTACCCTTTAACCCAACCGCCCTCGAAGCCCAAAGCTGACCCCTCCGAATCACAACAGGCGGCAAGGTCAAGCCCTTGAAGCAGGCCAAGAAGGCCCAGAAGGACCTCGATGAGGACGACATGGCTTACCTCGAGAAGAAGCGCGCTGGTACGCACAGTCCCCCGAATCAACGAACCGTTGCGCCCGCCCTAGAACCAGTCCACTGACAAGACGATTGCTACAGACGAGAAGGCGCGCAAGGAGCTTGCGGCCAAGGCTGGTGGCAAGGGACCTCTCAACACCGGTGGCCAGGGCATCAAGAAGAGCGGCAAGAAATAAACGTCTCAAACGTAGTCATGACGAGAGAGCCCATGGAAGCGAGCGAATGCTATGGGTTTCTGGATGGCGTGAGAACATCACTAGTTTGATATGTTTGGGGCGTTTTTAGACATGGCGCCTGCTGATGATAGATCTGCGCGATGGCTAACGAGAAATGAATTCTATGCTGACACAAAGGCTGACTTGCAGTTTGTTGATTCCTACGTGAAGTCTTGTAAATTTGATTGCAGATTTCCTGAAGTTGTTCCACTGATTCCGTCTCGGACATTGAAGCAAAGATTGAACTCGAGGTATCTTAGGTAGCAATAATACCCGACTGCGCCAATACAATAATATCCACGACCCTTCAAAACAGCCCACCTCTCATGTTGAACCAGGGTCTTGAATATGCAACTATAGTGGGCCTCATACGTCCATTCTAGAGACATTCTTTCAAATAATTACCACTAGCCTCGGAAGAAGCGCGTTGCGCGTCTTTACATGTGCTGGTCCCAACAAATTACATCCTGGTCATCAACACAACAAGAGGCAGTTCCGTATTCAGAATCGTCAACTCAATCTTATAAATAAGAGATACCTCAACGACCTTTGCTAATAACATTGTTCCCGTATAGCAACCAGTTGAGGTTAAAATACGCCCACAAATCTGGATAGCCTCACTCATCATGACAGATAACGCTCAAACCCCCAGCATCCGCAACCGCCGCTCCTCGGCCACAGAAACACTCGTCAGCGCCGCTAGAAACATTGAAAACAAGGTCGAGCAGTCCCTTCTCCTTATATGGGACGATCTCCCTACCTGGCGCCGCGACAATGGCTTCATCCTCTCGGGATACCGCCAGTCTCAGGGCTCCTACATGCACTCCTTTCGCTCGCTCTTCTACCTGCACAACGAGTCCGTCAACATCTGGTCGCATCTCCTCGGTGCTATAGTATTTCTCATTGGAGCGGCGTATATCGACCGAGTGGTCCGGCCGCGGTACGCGAATGCGAGCAATGCCGATGTTGTTGTCTTTGCTTGCTTCTTTGGAGGCGCTGTAGTGTGCATGGGCATGAGTGCTACCTTTCATGCCGTGTCGAATCACAGCGAGGTCGTGGCTAAATGGGGGAACAAGCTGGACTACACGGGCATCGTGGCGTTGATTGTTGGTAGCTATGTGCCTGCGCTGTACTATGGATTCTTCTGTCTGCCGAACTTGATGACCTTCTATCTCTACTTGGTGAGTTCAGACGCCCAATCCGTTCTAACAACACACGCTGACGCTGTCAAGATCTGTATTCTTGGTGTCGGATGCGGACTCGCTTCATGGCTTGAGCGTTTCCGCACTCCTACATGGAGGCCATATCGTACAATGATGTTCATCGCCCTCGGCGTATCCGGCGTCGTCCCCATCATCCACGGCTCTTTGATCTATGGCCTTCAGGGCCTCGAAGACCGCATGAGCCTCAGCTTGGTGGCCCTCCACGGCGCCATGTATATCTTTGGCGCGGTCCTCTACGTCGTATGTCGCCTCCCTTCCCAACTAACCGCGCAATCTACTGACAATGAACAGGTTCGTTGGCCCGAGAGGAGAGCACCCGGCTCCTTTGATATCTGGGGAAACTCGCATCAGATCTTCCACTTCTGTGTCGTCATGGCGGCTGCTACGCACTTCTACGCCATGACTAAGGCGTTCGACTACCACCACACCGTCATGGGATCCAAGTGTCTCATGGATTGACCGAGTTACTCCTCTTCTTCCCCGAGTCCAAGATCCATGACTCTCACCAAGCCCGATCCCATAGCTGCTGCTGCCCAACATCCATATTCTTCGTTAGGATTCCACTCGGTCACTGTGATCCTCGTCAACGGTTCATAGATGATGGCGCGAGAAGGATCCGTCACGCCACCTCCTTCGTCTTCATCATCGCCCCTGGCCGCGTCACTGTCTTTCTTCTTGGGCTTCTTTCCCTTCTTGACAGGTGGCTTGTAGCTCGACTGCTTGCTAAGGTTTCGCTCCAGGATGAAACCCTGAAGTATGCGTGATACACCTCGCACCGCTGCAGGCGAGTCGGCTGGGAAGAACTTTGCGGGTCGATGCTCATGGTGGAAGACTCGGATACGATCTGTGGGTTCGCGCCTCGTAGTGAAGAGCTCGACCTGGGGGTTAATGGCCCACAGAGAGCCGTCCAAGGAGCCAACAAGGAGGTACGGATGCGTCCTTCCAACAGCGAGGCATGAAGGGAAACTCTCGCCAGTGAATACGCGCCGGGCAACAGGGAATTGGGAATGATGCATGAAGCCAACATGTGTGTTGAGCACGCCGGCAGACGGATACATGGAGTAGAATCCTAGCATATGGTCGCTGTAGCCAAGCAGGTTCGGCTGCGTTCCAACTGTGAGGTTTTGAACTTCGGTCGTCTCATAGCTTGGGGCGCGTAGGTCGAGCAGCCTGACGGTTCCGCCAACAGGGGTGGATGCGACAAGATAGGGCATGGCTGGGTAGCCTGAGACGAGATCGACGACGATATTGTGGTGGACGGGATGCCGGGAGAGCAGACGGTTGGGGCGGACGGACCAGATCGCAACAGTGCCGTCTGAGTAGCCTACTACAAGCCGGTTGAAGTTGACCCATGTGAGAGCCGTTGCCTTGACGCCTTCGTTGGGAAACCCAAATATTGCCACCGGTTCTTGTACTTTCTCTAAGGACAATGAGTAATGCTGTTGTCGGCTGAAAGACAGGACTTACCGTAATCTCCCTCTCCATCGTCGCCCGCCTCGATCACGTAAACGTTGCCATCGTCACATAGAAGAGCCAGGAAGCCACACGCTGGACTCCATCTGACTCTTCGTACTCGACCATGCTCCAGGCATATTGTTTTCTGCAGTGTCGGTCGTCGTGAAGATGGGCGCGCGAAGCCATCTTCTTGTCTCTCGCCGACAAACTCCCATAGCTGAACAATACCATGTTTCTGGAAGTCAGGTCTCGCAGATTCTTGCTCGTAATCGTAGTGCTCCTGGTCAGCGTGGGGAATGACACATGCCGCAAGCAGTTGTGGTGCGTTGACACTGTGGAGAGGTGCCCAGTCTATGCCGGTAACGATCCCGCCCGTATCAAGTATCCATCCTGTGGCAGCACCAGAGCCGCTGTCTTGCTGGTTGACAGGGAGTCCGGTTTGAGAGAGTGCGTATGCGTCTCCCGGCTCGAACTTGATCTCTTGTTGTGAGTTGGGCGGTCCCATTAGCACCGGCATCGCTCCTCGGTGAAAGCGGTACGGCTGGGACTCCTCCTCGGACAGTCGTATGCGCGCATCTGCCCCTGGTAAGCTGTCTCTAACACGCTCATACCAGTGCTCAGCACTATATGCCTCCCTCTCAAAGAAGTTGGGCGACCAAACACCCCTGTCCTTCTGGCCTTCATCACCCTTGACCTTTGGCGGCAGGACTGTCCAGTCCATCCATCGATCCAGCATCTCCTGCACCATCTTGATTCCATCCTCATGCCGACCATACCACGCTTCAGCAAGCTGTCGGCCTTTAACCCCGCGGTCGTATGGTCCCCAGTACGATCTCACAATGCGTCCATCTGCCACGGGTTCAACGTCGAGATAGCCAGTCAAGCCCGCGGCGCGTACATTGAATGGCCTGATAGGTTTGATGTTCTGACGCGCAAATCTATCGGGAACACCATCAGGCTCGCTAACGGAGGCCTCTGACTCAAGAGCCTCTTGCTCGAGGGCTAGCTCTTCCTCGTCTGCGCTCTCTTCTGGTGCCGCGGTGACGTCAAAGTTTTCGTCATCTTCTGCATTTGCGGTGCGCTTGAGGATTTCTTCGTCAGAACTATTTTCAAAATCATACTTCTCCAGCGTGTACCGCTTAGTACGATTGGATTTGCGGGTTCTCATGGCGAGGTGGATGGGAGGTGTAGGTGAGAAGTTCTTGAGAGGTCAACGGCCGCCAATAATTTTTTGGCGGGGCTTCAGTAATATCAGGTAGTCGAGGTCTGAGCCCGCCAGCCTCATGTTCTCGACAAGTAACTATTAAGCTAATAGTCTAGTCCCATCGAGATTATTATATGAAAAGATTGTGAAATAAATTAAGCCGAAGCCACAAGTTGTGTAGAACGGATTCTGCTACGAGCAGGAAGCTTCAAGGATTCTTGAGAGAGTACATGGAATCGAGGCACAGCTTAATCACTAAGAAACAAATACACTTTCCTTGCGGCTGCGCTGGGCTTGAGCTCTTTTAATATTTTCAACCTCAGTGTAGTCGATTGCAATGTAAGCCTCGATATAGCCATGGCCATCAGCAACTTGTACCAAAGAAGCTCTGGGAACCTGGTCCGCTGTTCAGTAAATATGCTGTATCAGATATCTTGCTGCTACAACATCATGACCGAGAACTCCAGAGATATACTTGAGAAGAAGAAATAATATAATGTGAGCATAACCTTGAAGCAAGAACGAGCTCGGTTTCCACGGTTACCCAAGGAGGTGACGCATTGCCATGTTGTCGTCAAGTCCTGCTCCTGCATTCAGCGCCCATTCTTTGACGGATCTTACGTCGCAGCGCACGACTCAGCATATTATGAGCAATTAAATTCACGTTATAGAGAGTTCGGAGTCGCATGAAAACGCAGACAATAGGATTATAGATAAAGACAGTCACAGGGACCCAAGAATTGAATGTTTGCCTGGTCCGCGCATCAGGGCCTCAACATCAGTCGACCAAGTTAGACCGTTGCAACGACGAGTACGAGCTCCAAATGGTCTAAGGTTAGCAGAGAGAAACGTATGCGTGGATAACCTATCTTCGATAAAATGCTCAAAAACGTAGTCCAAGTCTTAAGACGACTTCTCTCTTGCGTTGCGCGTCTGCATGCCCTGAGAAAAAGGAACATCAATGATTTGCGTCTTATTCTGCACTCTCCGGCTGAGCGTGCGTCTCATCAAGCATTCGCTTCAGAGCTCCTCGATGGCAACTACGTTTATCTTTAGTCATAATTCTGCGCTGCTACTTAGGTAGGTGAGTATGGTATGGGGCCAACCTTATCGACCAAGCGCAATCCCAAGATCGTGTCTTTCATACCGTTCGTGGAGGCCACGAGAGGTGTGCATCCTTCCATGGGTGTCTTCAGCTTGTCAATTCCGATAGGTAATTTATAGAAACCACACTTGATCTTAGCCAGTATGCTGTTGTGAATAGCCTAGATGTCCTTCCTTCATGTTGCAGTCGAGCGTCACTCTGAAGACAGGCGACGACTGGTCAAGAAGGTCTGTGGAAGCTTGGATCTTCATCGGTTCAAGGCCAACCACCAGGGCGACATCACCATCGTCAACGGCATTGAGCAAACCATTCGGTTTAGGACCTAGGGAGAGGTTAGTGTTTTTTAGTCACGCCGAGACTAACGTGCGGTGAAATACACAAAGGAAATTCGGACTCGTCGCCTGGGAGGAAAATATGGCATGATGTTTCTGGGGCATGGTGCTGCTGAGTCTTCGCTGTTTCGTAGCTGGTTACTTGTAAGCCGGACACCTGACGTAAGAAGATGGACCCAAGGCAAACAAGAACAGAACCAAACAGCCATACAAGGACACTATATCCCCAACTTGAAGAGGTGGAGTATTACGGATATCAATCGAGATTGTTGTTTATTACCTTAGTAACTACGGTGCTCGTCGGGATCATCCCGCCCCTGAACGCCCATAGCAAGCTTGTAAGTATGTATGTAATCAATGATATCGACGATGCTTGCACCCCTTGACGCGACAAATGAACCCAGACTTGGCCAACTTGAAGCAATAGAGACAGAGACCTCTGGGCTTGGAATCGTGCTTGAGCATGTGGACACGACACTCTTCGATAGCCACTATTTCTCATTAGTCTCGATATTTGTACAGTGTAAGAAAGAATCCTTACAGCAAAGTCGCAGTCCCAGCATACGGTCCATCATGCCCTCGACAAAACTCAAATGCGATGTCTGCAGCTGCTTGACGAGTTTCTTGGTGTACGCGAAGAAAGCATCTGGGCGTTGGAGCAAGAAGGCAGCCAAGGTGAGCTGCCAAGTCTCTTCTGGGTCGTCGACCCAAGCGTACTTTGGGAACCAAAAGGCAGAAGCAAATGTAAGACGAGAGACAATGTCGTACTTGTCGGCAAAGATGACAAGGTCTTGGATCTCTCGCGGCTCGAGATCCTGAGTCGCCGGGTCAGCGCCGTACAAGACGCGGAAGATGTTGTACAAGGCCTGTCCATTGTCGTCTGGCAGCTCGAGGGCCATCTGACTGTCCTTGTCTTTGACGCAACAAAGGCGCTGACCTTCTTCAAAGTTGGGGCCGAGCATCGCAGCAAAGACCCGAGAGATCTCGCTGAGAAAGGCCGAGGACATGCGCAAGAGTCTCTTGTTTTTACCGACTACGAGGATCAGGTCGCCATTAGGGACCAATTCCTCGACAAAGGACCAGTCAATGTCTGTTGGAAGTCAGAGTCCAGCTGTCAAGGATAAAGCCGGGTTATAAACAGACTTACCATGATGCGCATCAAAGCCGTTGCATTCGTGAGGGAACATTGTGAAAACAGCCAAAAGTGCAGAGTAACAAAGCTGAACCAACGGACTTTGTCGATGACTCGTATTCAAGCTCAAGTGATGATGGAGGAGATATATAATGTCATGGCCCTGAAAAGTCAGTAAATTCCCGTGCCGGCGAGTCTGTGATTGAGCATCGCTCAGACCGTCATGTCTCGGGTTCACGTGGTCCAACTTCACTTACAGCTGACTCAAAATATGGCTGTGAAGCGAAGAAATTGCAAGACTTGTGGTTGGGATGATGGTAAATCACTGTTGACGTCTACACACAACCTCTAGTCAATTGGTAGAGGAGCGTAGCGTGTCCTGGTTATTCGCGGGAGGAACAATAGAAGACTTGCCTTCCATGAATACTTACTTGACTCTTGAACCGCATTTGATCTACCCACTTTATGTATATATTGTTAGATCTGAGATCAAACTTGCTCCAGTTTTGAAATGGCGACCATGGGGAATTAGAAAGAGATACAAGACGAGTGAACAATCAGTGTAAGTGCATGCATTTTTTGTGAGGTAAGGGCGCAGCCGTACATGAGCCAGACACTAAGTAAGGCAGTCCGAAGGTAATAAGAACAGGATAGAGATTAAATTCAGTATCTGAAGAGGAAGATGACCTCTTTATACCATATAATAACCCTTATTTGCCCTGCTTCCTTCACTAACAGCTTGTCTGCAGCTGTTCTTTGGTTCTTCTGCTTGTCTTTGTGCTTGTCAGCTTGCCTGACAATCACGTGCCAAACTGCTTGGCACACTTAACACCATGTCTATTATTAAATAGCGGCATGTATAAACCAGCGTAGTAACGCGTGATAGAGCTAAATTGCCCAAAAAAACTTCATTTGAATCATGACAAATCTGTCGGTGATGTGAGGCTTTCCGAAGGCGGCTGTTACTACGTACATCAGCTTCCAATTCACTACATTCATCACTTCTCGAGGAAATTTATCGCCGTAAGTTTTATTAATAGCATAAAACAATAGATATACTTCAACGAAAAAGAATAAAGGAATCTTGTAACTTATAACTTGAAATTGTGTGAAGGAGATATTGCTCCTCGTGATGGCAGAGTTGAGGTTGATGATGGTACCCGACATTTATCCGGTACTCTCATAACACAGACAAGCTCACGACCTCAACTCCTACAAAGAACACGATAAATCGCTGAGTCGAGATCATGAGTGAACCACAAAGAACAGCGAGTACAGGGCACTCTCGAAACAAGTCTATTACCAAGAGTAAGTGTCTAGAGATTTCTCCAGTGTTGGGCGTTGCCGCACATAGTCTAGCATGTCAAGCGGCACGTCATCTCCAAACCACCAATACCGTTAACATTCAGCTCCAACTTGACGCATCTCAGCTGACTCGACTCCAGCTCGACCGAGGTCTTCTACGAAAGGACCTCTCGATGTCGACGAGTGAGATTGAATTCATATGGAGTTTATCGTGGTCTAATTAATAGCAGTGACCCACTAATAACTCATCAACCCGTCGCCCAGCGCGCACCAGCACATCGACCCAGAGTCTCATCACCAAATCCCCGATCTTCCACAGCAACGCCCATATCTCAACTCGGCGAGATAAAGCCAAAGAACTTTTCTTATCTCCTCCGACCAGAGATCTACCACCCCCTCACTCCCCTCAACACCCCCGCAGCTTTCCGCAACTCCCAGAAGCAACCCAGTCCAGAGGCGCCCCTTGAGGAACTCCTCGCCCAGGGCCACTTCAGAGCTGCTGCCATCGCCGCGGTCCAGGAGCTTACGAGCTCAGGTGCTAGCGGTGGTATTGACCCTACGGACTCCAAGAGGATCTTTGAACTGCTCTACACCCGCTTGGCATGTCTCACTCTGATTGATGCGACTCCCTTGGCTGCTCAGGAGGTCAAGGCCTTGGAAGATCTCAACGATATCAGAAAGTATGTCGACGAAACTACCGGAGAGCACTTGGTACCATGGGAGCTCCGTGTTCTCAACGTGCGGCTTCAGGCCCTTGGCTTTGGCGATCCTCGTCGAGCCGTCATGAGCTACCACGACCTTGCCCGAGAGGCTCGCGACCGCATCGTCAAAGCCGCAAGTCAGCACGATAACTCGTCGAGGGAGACTTGGAAAGCTCGCCTTCATGATCTCGGGATCCAGGTTGCAGGAGCCCTCATCGAGCTGGAGGATCTCACGGGTGCAGCACACCACCTGGGCACCCTCCGAGACCGGGGCGATGGGAAAATGGCGCTGTCAAAGGCACTCATGTGGCTCCATCTGGGTGACGCCGAAAGTGCGAGGTCTTGCGCGCGCCAGGCTGCGGGGGTCGACGAGGATGTGGACAAGCTGATCACAGCACTCTGCGACATGGCGGATGGCGAGTATGAGTCTGCACTGGACAAGTGGAAGAATCTGAAAGAGACCATGGATGACGAGATGGTAGGCGTCAACATGGGCGTCTGTTTACTGTATCTGGGAAGAATACAAGAGGTATGCCATCCGTCCTCGGTGTCAAGTCTTGACTAACCTCATCAGGGACGGGAAATACTTGAGGAACTGGTGGACTCGGGACTATCGTCGCACACTCTGTTATTCAACCTGTCAACAATGTACGAGCTCTGCACGGAGAAGAACCGCAACATGAAGCTCAAGCTGACAGAGCGGGTCGCTGCGATGGAGGCGTCACCTGCGGGGTGGGAGAAGACAAATAGCGACTTTAAGTTGTAGTTCTGAAGCTAATACGAAGAAACAAACCTTGCTCCCTATTTCTGTTATGTTGCTTTACCACTGATATGCCTTGTTCTTCACCCCCCGCCCCAACATATACACTCTCTCTCTTCAAGTCCTTACACTCTTGCTCTTCTGCCTCTCTCTTAGTTACTTAAAAAGGTCCTTCATGTCCCATGGAAGTTGATTCTCCTCAGCCAAATACATCTCCCGAATAGTTCCCGGTACATGATATCGACGAAGTAAAGGCTGAGATAGCCATGAATTTTCTAGAAAACACTGGTGTTCCTTTTTAAGCTCACCCCAGGGGGAGCTGTGGGATCCGTAGTCGTGCCATGCCCTGAATGTAATTTCCCCGCCGCTGCTGGCTTGAATCGTGTAGTCGGTAGGGCATAAGGCGCAAGAGCGGTGAATCTCACAGCCAGGATTGCCAAGGGCCGTGTCAGTGGCCATGATGGTGTGGGTATCCTCTATGGTGGGAAAGTCGCTATAGTATTCGAGGATGTGGTGATCGCAGATCTTGATGGAGACCCTTCGCAAGAGAGTGGTAGTTATAGGCTGTGCATATGCCGCATACACCATCTCTTCGTACTGGATGAAATGCTGTTGAGCAACCCTCGGCTCCGTGCGAATCATTGTATGGACATTCATATCTTCGTACCAAAAGAAGCTATCAAAAGGGCGAAGAAGGTTGCTCAATTTGTCCATATATAGACATCCCAGCCGGGTAAATTTGAGGGCCAGTTGGATATGATACTCCTCGAGCTTGTAGTGATCCCCGTCCATAGGCGTGCGTATATTTTCGAGGGCGTGGACTTTCCTACAGCGTCCGCACGCCCAGTAGTCAGGGGACGTGTAGGCAACCCCTAGCTTGAACTCGTACTGTTTTATGTACGAGAGCTAGCTGAATTCCCTTCTCCATTCGAGCTTCGCGAGTGCTCGGAGTCTTCTGCATGTGTGCGAGAAGATGAATCTGTCGTACAGATTTAGTTGCTCGCTGATAATGAGGATGAGCTCAGAGGGCAAGCTAAGGAGGGCGAATTTGCCCATAGCTTCTGAAGTTGGGAAAAGCTCCATGAAGGAATGGACAATGCTCTTGGACTGTTGTTGGTAGGGAAAGAGATGTAGGTTTTGAATGGGGAGAAAGGAGCGATGGTTTAAAAGAACAAACCTGACACGACCCATGTATTTATAACCAAATGAAATGCTTTCATGATGCTAATCTGCAACATTTACGTTTTACTGCAAAGGAAGCACTAAGAAACCATGTCGGAGATAGTTTGATGCTGCTGTTGTATGTGCATTGTAAATTTATCCGAGGTTCTAGACGAAACGCCCAGAGAGCGTCGTGTTTACTTGGGCTTTATACAGGTTATTGCCATTGCAGATAACTTGACTTATCAAGCAAGATGGAGATAATATAGTCTCATCGAAAACACCAAGGAACGGTTGTTGGACCAATACTTGGGGTACAGACGTTGTCCACGCCGGTACCGCCTCCGGATCTACCCCACAACATCCCGAAGCGGAAATGCTGAAGCCGTTGCGAACCTCGGCACGGATGACGATCCCTCAATACATAAGAACAGCAAGATTCTATACTCAGCGTTTCTTATCAACACCAAAATATTAGTTAGTTCCTACTCCATTTACATACAATCTTCAACCTATACCCAGGACGAGCGGTAGAAGTATATCTGGCTCACCATGTCGGACCGTGTAAGCCAACTCGCTGGGCATCTCAACTACCCCCAGGGCTTGTTGGCGGGCCAAGTAGCCATCATCACAGGCAGTGGACAGGGTATCGGGGCAGAGGCAGCGAGGCTATTTGCAAATGAGGGCGCGAAGGTGGTCGTCGCAGACATTGACGCTGGTGGGCATCCCCATACCGCGAGGGGCAGCGTTGTAACTGACACTCGACAGAGAAATCCAGCGCCGTCGCTGAGAGTATCAAGAAGAAGGGCGGCCAAGCGATAGCCGTGCCTGGCGACATCACCAAGGCAGACTACATCACCACCCTCATCCAGCGCGCCGCCGACTTTGGCAACGGCAGAATCAACATCATCGTCAACAACGCCGGCTACACCTGGGATGGCGTCATCCATAAGATGACAGACAAGCAGTGGGACACCATCATCGCCGTGCACTGCACAGCGCCCTTCAACCTCGTTCGGGCTGCAGCCCCCTACTTCCGCGTCCGCGACGGCGCTCCCCGATGCATCGTCAACATTTCGTCGACGTCGGGCGTGCACGGTAACGCGGGGCAGCTCAACTACGCGCTCGCAAAGGCGGGCGTGACAGGCTTCACAAAGACCATCGCCAAGGAGTGGGGGCCTACGTTTGGCGTGCGGGCGAATACTGTTGCGTTTGGGCGCATCCTCACGAGGTTGACGGCGGCCAAGGAGGACGGGGCGTTCGTGACAGGTCCTGACGGGGAGAAGATTGCACTGGGTATCCCGACCAAGCAGATGCAGGCTGCGGGAGACGCTGCGGATGCCGATATCCCGCTGAGGAGGCCGGGGACGGCGACCGAAGCGGCGAGCAGTATTCTGGCTGTGGCGAGTCCTCTATTTTCGTATGTGACGGGGCAGACGATAATGGTGACTGGAGGGAGAAACATGTAGATAGGATACTGATGACATGATTTAGAGTAATAAAGAACAAGATGATCTGAATGGAGTAAAGACCTCGACTGCGTGTCAAGGGCGACTGAAGAAACTGGTATTAGATTAAACGGTACTAACTTCCCGAAACGCCCCCATCCAACAAGATGTGCCCCTTTTGTACATGTCATTGATCGCTACTCCATCTTTATACCTTGAGCCACAGCGAAAAGACGCCCTGGGCATACTGGACAATCTCGTCACCGCCCAGCTTGCTCTCGCCGTAGACGCGGTCGACGAACGAGATGGGCACCTCCGCAACGGTGCAGCCCATGGCCTTTGCGCGCACCATAAGCTCCATCTGGAAGCTGTAGCCCTTGCTCTCGGTGCTCGCGATGGCCTTTTCCAGCGCGGCGCGCTTGTACAGGCGGAAGCTACCCGTCAGGTCGCTCACGCCGGGCCGCAGCACCGTATCGGCGAAGAGGTTGGCGCCGCGGCTGACGAACTTTCGCTTGAGGTCCCAGCCGTAGACGCCGCCGTCGCCGGCGTAGCGGGTGCCCGTGACAATGTCGTAGTTGCCCTTCTCCTGCAGGGCTATCATCTGCGGGATGAACTTGGGGTGGTGCGAGAAGTCGGCGTCCATGATGATGACAAAGTTGCCCGTCACGAACTGCAGGCCGTGAACGTAGGCGGTGCCGAGGCCAAGCTTGCCGGTCCGGGTCTTGAGGATGACGTGCGGGGAGTAGGCCTTGACGAGCTGGAGGGCGACTTCTTGGGTTCCGTCAGGGGAGCCATCGTCGACAATGATGAGTTCCCAGTCGAGGTTGCTGTGAAGAGGTCAGCTAGAGGCCTAGGGTGGATAGAGTAGCATACGCACTTCTGGGTAAAGGTACGGTTCAGCAACCAGGCCACGATGGGGAGGTTCTTGCGCTCATTGAAGGTTGGCAGGATAACCGAGTACTTGTTCTTAACGGCAGCCATGGTAGCGAAGGAGGGGATTTTCGGTGGAACAAAGATATTAGAATACCTGGCGATTATTCAAAAGAAAAATCGCGAGTCGAAGTAATATCACGAGCGATAAAGGAGTGTGGAAAATTCGGTTGATCGCGTCGATGGTTTGGCTCGTTATCCGCATCAAGCCACTCTAGGGGGGCCACCTTGAAGCTGGGGTTTGGGGGATGACTAAGCTCGCGATGAGAGACAGATTGCAGATTTGCAAGCCCCTGAAACGGAGTGTGGCTGGTGGATCGCGTGGCTTGACCCGAGTGGCTTATGTTACCAATAGGCTCGACATTACGGATACTGTAACATCGATTCATCCTAGACCATGCACCAAAGTTCTTTTTCGACGGCAGCTTTGCTAGCTTGATATCACTGTTCGTCTGTTTCTGTTCGATCTAACAACACGGAGTAGGCTTTACAGTAACTGACCGTTGCCATCATTCCCCAGCTTGATCTTATCGCATCTTGGCTTGTACACACGACGAATGCCCGTCACTCGAGCTACATCTACAGCTTCGGTTCTCTCTACAACAGTTAATTCATCGACGCGTCTTGATCTCTTACTGGTTCCCCCTCCTCCCAGATCCGTGGTGTGGCTTCTGGGTCTCGGGCTGGCGGCCCACCACCAACTTCTTCCCCCGCAATATCCAAGTCCGTCCCGATCGTCAGAGTTCACACCGTCACACTCGACCAATGTCACAGTCCGCGGCATCAGAATCCTTCCATCGCGATTGAAGCTTGAGCACTGTGCCAGGGACGTTCCTCGCCCAGTGACGAAAAGGCGCTGCTCTAGCCCGATGCAGACAGGCCGACCCGGAAGCTTGCGCTCACTGTAACTCGAGCTCTCATCCCCCAACATGTTCCTCGTCACGGCAAACTCGCGGGCGAGGAACTTGTCGTCGTGTGCCACCTCCGCTTCGGAGCTACCCTTTGCTCTCTGAGCTTCCCCCGAGTTATCCTGGCGCGAGGGTGAGGTAAGGCAATGTCCTGTGGAACCGTCGTGACCTCGTGCGCTCGTAGCCAACCTCACTCCCGTCTTCCGTGCCTCTTCCAACCTTGATTTCCCCCTTCCATCTCCATCGTGAAGCATCGATATCGTCTTCTACGACTCCAGAACAGCATCGCAGACGCCCTCCCTATCCATTGTTGATCTCGTCGTGCCGCCTGGACCACAGCTTGTAAGCCAAAGTCGACCCGCGACAACAGCCCTTACGTCATCGCCATGGACGGAATCGCTCCAGCTATAGACAAAGGTATATCCCATCGCCATCCATCGCAATGGCTGTGCTCTCATCGCGCCAGCTGTAAATTTGCGCAATTGATCTGTTCGCGATGCGACAAGCAGTTTCACGGCTATCCTGCATCCACGTCAACATACAGACGGAGCACTGAGCTGACACTTTCACAGTCGGCGCGCCTGAGCCCAAGGCTCCCGAGGCCGAGGCTGCCGCTCCTACTATGGACACTGCGACTGCTCCCTCAGAACCCGGCAAGCCGGAAGAGAAGAAGCCCGGTGACGGTGGCGGCCTGAATGTCCCCGCGCCCAAGCCCGTTGAGGTCATGTCGGTCCCAGAAACACCCATCAACAACCAGACTCCCGCAGGCGGCACCCCCAGACCTGAGTTGAACATTGAAGAGGAGCCCAAGGAACCGCCCAAGAACGAGGACGAGGCCGCTTTCATCACCACGGGTGTTGAGTCGGGCTCTGCACCGGCCGTCTCTGCTCCACAGGACGTCACCATGAACGACAAGCCTGCCGAGGCGGCGACCAACGGCGTCAGCAAGCTCGAGGTCAACGACGTGGCTGAGGCGGCTGCTGGAGAGAAGCGCAAGCTCGACGAGCCCGCGGCGACCAACGGCGCAGCCCCCGCCGAGGCACAGAAGCCCGAGCTGGAGGAGCGCGCCGAGAAGAAGGCCCGCGTTGAGGACGTTGCAGATGAGCCAACCGCCGATGCCGACGCCGACGTCGACATCGACAGCGCGACGAACGGTAAGAACGGCAAGTCCTCCAAGAAGGAAAAGAAAGTCGCTCCCTCTGTCGGAAAGACGGCGAGGAAGACGCGAAGTCAGGGTCCTGTCGAGGGTCAGCAGGGCTAGTGCTTGAGCGCATCCTTGCCTTCCATGATTTCCATGATTTGAAATGAACTTGCAAATTGCCTCGTGCCGGTTTGAGTTTGGGGATTTGGGATGGCGAAAACGGCAGGATGAGTTATGGGAATGGGACAATCTTCCGAGGTCTGCCTAAGTTTGGGATGGGCCTGTACATTTGTGCTTTTTGGTAGTAAACATCGATTTAGTCGTTCGTCTTGGTACGGTGATGCCCAGTCCTTGTGCGCTTGATGTTGTTGGCGGCTTGGGTTCCCAAGAGAGACTTACTGCTCGTTGGTGTGAAGACAATGGGGGCACTTTGATCGCAGACTGACAAGGCAATCCTACAGGCACCTTAACTTGACTACATTTCAATACAAAGGCAAGAGCGAGGATTGCGCCAGAGAAGTGATGGACGACGTGCCAGCTTACTCCATGTCAAAGCTGCTTACTCCAGAGAAAGTGTTTCGAGCTCAAGTTCATAGCTAAAGACCAGATCCTGGCCCAGGTCTGTATCGCTTCACCAAACGCAATAAACTCTGAACACGAGGCAACAAAGTAGTATCGCTCACGAATATACCGGGGACGTATATCTCATCTCATCCATGGGCCTGCAGCAGCCGATGATGCCCTTCCTGGGTCTCAGATGGAGAAGTGGAGGACGTGTCGTCATGCGCCCACAGCTACAGTACCCTTGGCCTTCGATGCGAAAGAGACCTAAGAGCAATTGAAAAACTCTACAAGACTGCGAAGTGGAGGAACGTTACGCGTACACAGCCACCGCAGTGTCCAAGGGGTTCAGAGAGATCTTGGGTTCTCATCCGCTATTACTACGTAGTATGCTCAACCTCGCGTCGTGCCGAATGCCGTTATGTATTCTTACTGGCATAAAGCTTGCTCGAGGACCCCAGGGTAAGCTTGATGGATCAGGGTCAGCTGGACCCCTGTCGAGACGGCGTCTCGGTCCTGAGCTGACGGGAGCGCATCTAAACGCCGGAATGTCAGTCCCATGTTTACGACCTGATGGCAGACAAGAACCGCACGCCAGTATCATCCATTGAAACAGTCAGGGGACCAAGGCTTGGGCGAGACGCTGACGTCTTGCTCCACCGAGACGCAATGGCGAAGAGAGAATTCATCTGTCGAAAAGGTAGAGAAATTGTGTTTCTGAGGCGGCTATACAAGTGGAATCCCAGTCCTGGTTGTCTCCTCCACGCGTCGCTCGCTGGTTCGGTCTCCTTACCCCTGGGCCCTTGTATGGCATCCAGATCGGTCGAGATTCGAGCGTGGACGGGATGGAAAGAGCCATAGGGCGCGAAAGGAGAACCAACATCCGAACATGTTCTAGCAATGAAGTGTTATGAGGAATTGAATGGCTGACGCGGAAAGCCGTTATTGTTTCGTGTCATAATATCTCAGCAACCTGGGCGGAAGATTTTCCCCTTTTGTCTTTGGCTGTTTCAACGTTGCTAGTAACTCTAACAAGCTTTGGTAGCTTGAAGGGCCCCTCTTGGTTAAAACACACAGAACGTACGAGAACGTTGGTGGGTTTCCCGATTTGTCCGGTCTTGTTTTTCTAAGGCACGATCGGTTGCATACCTAGTCTCGAATTATTGGAACAAGGACAGAGTGAAACCGGGTATTTTCTGCTCGGGGTTTGTGGGACGTGGCAAAAGTTGACGACATATTGTTGCATCACTGAAGCAGTTGTCATGATTATCTCTGGAATAAGGACGGGATATCCAGGCGCTTCTGGCGTCAACATCGGAAACTAATGGAATTTATGGATGAGACAAGTGTCGTCTGCGCTGCTTACGGCGGGTTCCTGAAGGGGCTGCGTTAGACAAGTCTCGTCTTACACATGACAGAGACAAAAGAGGTCTGTCTAACAAACCTTCGGTCGATCGATCGCCAACGTCAGGCCCAGATAGATTCATCGTACTGTAGGTAGCTTTTGTCAAAACATCAAAGAGCATCCCATCACTTTCCTCATCTGGAATACACAAAAACAGCACCGGCTTCTTCGGTCGCATTTCTTGCATGACAAGCCCTTCGTATTCTGCCATCCATCAGCGTTACTCCCATTCACAAGAGCAGGAGGAAAAAAAGCCCCATGGACCCATGCAGGGGCAGCGACAGACAGGGCGTGGCAAATGCAAGCCAAAGGAGGGCGTCGATAGGCCCAGAGGCCATCCCAGCGGCTTGAAGGGTGCCCACTGCAGCGGGTCTGTTGGCGTCAAAAATAGCACTTTTGGGGGGGACCTCCGCTTGGAGGCCGCGTTCCAATCCCGGGAACAAAGAGGGTGAGCTGGCGGCCACAACTGGCGTAGAATGGTGCGAGTGATTCGTAGGGGACGAATCACACGTTGGTGTTTACTCGAAGTGCTGGGGGGAGCTTGTTGAAAATTTTGGGGGGGCTTGAAGAGCTGGGCTAGGTTGGCTTGTATTGGCGGTTGAGGCTTGCTGGACCTAGATATGATGATAAGTAGCATTGACACTGTATGGTGTCACCAACATGGTCAGTAGAAATTAGTGCGCCAGGACCACATGCACTGTACTTTCATCTCCCAAATCCATTGATGGCTTCCCCCAAAATGTCCCCATGATAATGGGATCCATCCGTCCCATGTCATGGCTCCTTAGCTAGAACCTCCCCCGTACATATCATCATCGGACCCTAATATTCCCCATCCCTATCCGATCCCTTCGTTTTCCCTCTTCTTCCCCCTTCATCACCTTTCCCTCTATCCTCATCTCCTAACCCCTGTGCGGCGCCATCTCTCGACACCTCGGCCGCCCCTTTCGGCGCATCGACATTCGCTCCCGGGCCTCTCCCGTCCGACTTCTAGAACATTGCGAACTCTCGTTTTGGGGGGACCCTTTTGTTTACGGCTTCTCTTTTTTGGTCCGCGGGCGGCTCATGTGGCGCTCCTCCTCCTGACCCGTCCACCTCTTTAGCCTGGTCATTTCCTTCGTTCAAGAATTGCGCCCGACCGAATACGAGGTCTCTCCGCGATTGTGATTCAATCTGCTGAATTGACACGCTGTCAACGATCCGAAACCCTCTACTTGGCGGCAATTGAGCGTTTCGAAGCTCTCGATACAGCCATTACCACTGCCTTGAGATAAGCTCCAACGTCTTCGCCCGTCGGCGGAGCTGTCGCTCACCATGGACGCAACGCTCTTCGCTCGGCAGGACCCGAAAAATGCCGGCGAGAAGGTGCTTGATTTGCTCAAGGATCCCTTCGGTGGCCAGGTATGAGGCTTCTTTCTTCTGGAACTGGTTGAAATAGTGTCATGTTCCTTCTTTTGTTGCTTTCTGCTCACCCTCCATAGCTTGCAGCGGCCTCTATATATTCGGCCCTTGCCATTTCGATTCCCGTCACTGTCCTCATCGCCATCATCTTCTCCCTTCTCCGACCGTACCATCAAGCCGTCTACGCTCCCAAACTGAAGCATGCCGACGAGAAACATGCACCGCCCCCGATAGGAAGGGCTCCGTGGTCATGGATAACAACGTTATGGCAGACCAATGAGGACCAGCTCGTACACATCATCGGTATGGATGCTACAGTCTTCCTTCGCTTCATCCGTATGTGCCGCAATATGTTTCTCACCTTGTGTATCACCGGTGTTGGAATTCTGCTGCCTGTTCATGTTTCCCATTGGACAAGCATTGGAGATGACAATAGCGACAAGGCAAACGGCTGGTTATCCAAGATTACTCCTAGACAGGTCTGGGCTCCTGCAATATGGGCTCAAGTTATTGTGGCCTGGATATTCAACATCATCGTCGCGGTTTACCTCTGGGTCAACTATAGACAGGTTCTGCATTTGAGGAGGAAGTTTTTTGAAGGCGAGGATTACCAAAAGAGCCTTCACTCTCGTACGCTTATGGTAAGATCTTTTGAAGTCCTCCCGTGCTACACCCGCTTACAATATTCAGGTCCATGACATTCCCAAGAAGGGTTGCACGGATGAAGGTATTGCGAGGATTATCGACACGGTTGCGCCCAACTCGTCCTTTGCCCGTACTGCCATTGCTCGAAACGTCAAGGAGCTCCCCGACCTCATTGCCCAACACGAGCACGCCGTTCGCAAGCTCGAGAGCATCTTTGCCAAATACCTCAAAGATCCCAACAATGTACCAGCCGCTCGACCTGTGTGCCGACCGTCCAAGAAGGACCGATCGTACGAAACCTATCCCAAAGGCCAAAAGGTAGATGCTATTGAGTATTACACCCAGCGCATCCGCGACCTCGAGGTTCATATCAAGGAAGTCCGTTTGACCGTGGACAAGCGAGGCTCCATGCCGTATGGTTTCGCCAGCTATTCGGATATTGCAGAAGCCCACAGTATTGCCTATTCGTGTCGCAAGAAGAAGCCTGTTGGCGCAACCGTCGTACTTGCACCCCGCCCCAACGACATTATCTGGGAGAACATGCCCTTGTACGCCTCCACTCGGAGTCGAAGGCGCTGGATCAACAATTTCTGGATCACCCTCCTTACCTTTGTTTGGATCATTCCCAACCTGGGAATCGCCATCTTCTTGGTTAATCTGAGTAACCTGGCAGCTGTCTGGCCAGCCTTCGCGCAAGAACTTCATTCCAGCACCACTTTTTGGGGTATTGTGCAGGGTATTCTTTCGCCTGCGCTCATGTCCCTCCTTTACCTTATCCTCCCCATAATCTTCCGGCGGCTCTCAATAAAGGCTGGTGACCAGACCAAGACGGGGCGGGAGCGACATGTCCTGGCCAAACTGTACTTCTTCTTCGTTCTCAACAACCTCATCATATTTTCCGTCTTTAATACGTTCGCGACCTTTATAGCTTCCATCATCAATGATACTCAAACGTCCAAGAAGGGCGTCTGGCAGGCCTTCCTCGATCAACCTTTTGCACCTCTGCTCTTTGGAGCGCTTTGCAACAACAGCCCTTTCTGGGTGACCTATCTGCTTCAGCGTCAGCTTGGTGCGGCTGCCGATCTGGCTCAGTTGTGGCCTTTGGTTCAGGCCTTCTTTCTCAAGAAATTCGCAAGCCCGACCCCGAGAGAGCTTATCGAGCTCACGGCCCCCCCTCCTTTCGACTACGCCAGTTATTATAACTACTTTCTCTACTACGCGACTGTCACCATGTGTTTTGCTGGAATCCAGCCCCTGGTGCTTCCCGCCACAGCCTTGTACTTTGTCATTGACTCGTGGCTCAAGAAGTATCTGCTTCTATACCGGTTTGTCACAAAGACTGAGTCTGGCGGAATGTTCTGGCGTGTCGTTTTTAACCGCTTCATCTTTGGGATCATGTTTTCCAACCTCGTGGTCATGCTGACTTGCTGGGTCCAAGGCTCAGGAAACCATATCGAGTTCTTTTGCATCATTCCGCTGCCCTTCCTCATGCTGGCTTTCAAGATCTACTGCAACCGCGCATATGACAACAAGCTTCGGTACTACAGTATCCGAGAAATCTCCAAGAACCCAGAGAACGGAGTCAACCCCAAGGACGGAGGATTGCGCAGCGATAGATTGGCCAACCGGTTCGGCAATCCTGCACTGTACAGGCCCCTTATCACACCAATGGTGCATGCCAAGGCGCAGAATCTGCTTCCTGCCATTTATAAGGGACGATTGACTGACGGCCGGGAGGCGGGCCCCAATGACATGATGAGTGTCAGTGGTTACTCGGACATGTACGCGCTTGACCCCATGCAGGGTGGTAAACCGGGCAAAAGCGCCAACAACGTTCCTGGGTTCGAATTCGTGTCGGAGGCTCACATGGATTTTGAGCACTACAAGAATCGCGCCGAATTTGCCGAGGACCACGGTGGAGGCGAGATTTACGGTCGTCCCGGTGAGATCGGACGGCCCGACACCCCCGGATCTCGGGGCGATGGAAGCGATGCTGGCTCGCGGCCCGGTACCCCTGTTGGAGCTGGCCGTGCTGCGTCTCCGTTCAACCCGAATCAGCGTATGATGTCAATGTCAACTACCAGCGACACGAGCTATTCAGCTTATCGACCGGCTGCCTCTGGACATGGCGGATTTACCCAGCAAACAACCATGGGCTCAGAGGGGCCCAGCCGGACGCGGAGCCCCATGTATTCGCATGACAACGGAAGCTCATCAGGACTGGGGCTGATTTCAAACGCCGCGGCTCCCCCAGTAGGCGGCGTGCCTTCCGGACGTATGACGCCTGTCTACTCTCCCGGCCCATCGGTAGGCGCTCTTGGCGGCGGACCCCGGGGCTATAGCAACCTCGCGCAAAACGAAAACGACATGGACGTTTCTGATCCTTCGCAGTATGACTACTTCCGTGGCAACAGCCGGTCGAGACGGAACCCCGGTGAGGGATGGTAGAGACGTCTCCGAAAGGGATTTTGCATTGCATGAAAATTGGCGCGGCGTTTTGGATAGATTGCACTGGAGCTTTCGATGGCTATGAATGAGGTAGAATCGCGGGCATCGGCAAGATGTCGGATTACGGCCCGTGGGGACTGGATAGAAGAGACTTACGAATAGCTTTTAATGCACATATCCCTCTTATTAAAGATGAATCTTTCGGATATGATCATATTGCAGTAGGTGCTGACCACGTGATGTATACACCGGTCTATTTTGAAGTCTGGGCTACGACTGCGTTATATCACGACAACTCGTGCTCCCTATATATTTCTATACATTTTATTTATACTCTTCTATATGTATCTCTATATATATCCCTCTTTCGTCTATAGCTTGTTCTTTGTATATAGTCTATGGGTGTTGTTAAAAGAGTCGAACCCAAGCAAGTCTACATGCTATGCCATCGCTTGTCGGCAACTTAAGGAGACATTCTAGGCCTTGAACTTGCCCGTCTCGTGCAGCCGTGTCACAAACACGTCCAAATCCTCAGCCAAGCCCCTCATAATCTCGTCTTCCACAACGTCCTCATTCCACGATATCCCCAGCGTCAAGACACCACCCGGAACACTGGCCACACTGACGCTCATCGGGCCGCCGGCAATCATGATGCCGTTCGTGAAGAGCACGCGTGAAATGCTTCTCTTGCCGGGGGCCAGCCGCAGTCTACCAATGTTGCTGAGCTCCCAGGTTTCGTCGCGCGCCTGGCCATCTTTCTTGAGCCAGTGGGACTTCCAGTCAGAGATGTATGCTAGCATACTGTTGCCGTCATCGGCAGGGAGCGTGGCGGTTCTCTCTGTGATTTGAGACTTGACGGTGCGTGCGTGGTGCCAGATGAAGGCATCTACATCGGCCGTTGAACTGCGCAGGGCAGACACGTCGGTTGAAGAGTGCTGGTGCGTCATCGATGCTATGAGCACGCGGAAGGTATCTTTGGTGGCGGGATCGGCGGTCGAGGACATCCAGGGCCGCATGTTGATGGGCGTGGAAGATACAAAGGCCGGTGCATCTGGGATGCGGCTGGCGAGGGAGACAAGAATGAGGGCGTGGAGAAGGCCCGTGATGGAAGTCCCGTGAGAGCGTGTTGCGGTGAGCAGGCTGGCTACCGCGGGAGCTGGGATGTCGACGCCGTGGATGCGGGCTTTGTGCGGATGGGTAAGGTCGACAGGTTTGCCGGACCAAATAGGGGATTTGGCAGGTTTGAGGAACGAAGGGGCGAGTTCGTCCCAGAGGGTAGAGGCCCAGAAGGACAAGCTCTTTGTGTAGGCTAATATTGCGTCCTGTGGTTCTGGCAAGGAGGGGAGATCAGGAAACGTGAGGATGGTTTGGGGGTTGGAGGATGTGGTTTCAGGGGAGAGGTTGTTGAGTTCGGCGAGGAGATGCTCGTGGAACTGCCTTGAGCTTGTACCATCCATAAGAGAATGGTGGAATGAGAAGATGATATCTTCAAAGGCAGGGTCCGTCTCCCGTCTGAGGACGATGATACGCCAGGCTGGCGTCGTCTCGACGTTTTCGAATAGCTGATCATGACACCAGGCCTGCAAATCATCAAGAGCCTTGTCAATATCCTTTCCATCAGGAACAGTTCGAAAGTCGACCAAGTCTTTGAGATGAACCTCGGAGATATGCGTAAAGTGAGCCACGTTGGTCTCCTCGCCGTGAATGCCGACCCGCAGCATAGGATGAGCTTCTACAACACTACCCAGGGCCGTGAAGATGGCTGCGTCGGAGGGAGGAGAGCCTGGAGGTAGCGTATATCTGCCCGTAATTGCGACGCAGCGATACAGGCCCAGGGGATGGCGGGAGGAGGAGTAGAGTTCCCTGGAGAGCGTGTTAGTGATGGTGGTGAGGATGGAAGGGTGTAGTCACATTGGGCCCAGGGGACGGATGGCGTTGAGAATAGAGGCGGCTGTCATTGTGGCTGACACGCCGTGAAACAACTGAATATATTTATTGTGTTGTTATTCTTCAATTTGACAGTTGCTTTTGGTTCTGTCGAAAATTAGTGCCGTCTATCATCATGAAGAGTTGTCTTACAGGTACTTCATCTACAGACAGGGGATACACAGCTAGAGTTCGTTCTCTAAATGATATCAAAAAAGAATAGAAAACAGAATAAATGGAATCTCTGCTTTCAAACAGCTATTTATTCAATTCCTCCTTTCCTTTGGAGGTTTAGTTATGAGTCAGTGTGAGTCAGCGAGTGAGCTAGACGACGGTTGTAAGCAGCAAACAAGGACTAATACATAAGAGAATAAATAAACAGAAACGGACAAGATTAAGACCGACTCTTGATTGAGCCCTTCAATCAGTTTACCACTGTAGAATTTAGATTATAGATATTGATAATGGTGGATTGTTTTCAGCACTGGTTCTGACCGACTCGGCCGGATGAACCTATTCCACCGGTGTCAAACAATGAGGTAAGGGCAGCTCACGTTACAGGCAGTCGCGAACGCCAAGACTGGTGGGCCGCATTTCCTGGCCGTTTCTCTAGCCTCCGAACGCGTTCAATCTACGACACGACAAAAACATTTGATCACTTTCTGCAAGCTATTGTTGTTGTTTTTCCTTTGCTGTACTTCAACCTCGCCTTATACCCAACCCAACGATACACGCGTGTACGAACTATACTTTGTACGACCAATTAATCCATCCATCTTTCGTCGCGCAATCGCCGTCGCGATGCTATAAACACCTTCTCGACATGATGCCATCGCACACGCTCTGAAAACCTACAAGCACCTATCGCATACCTACCGATCACGCCTATGGAACGCGACAGAAGTTCGCTGGCCGAGCGGCCAAGCCAGCTCGTGGTGAAGGAGTCGGGGAGGAAGCCTCTATTCACAAGCGCAACCTCCCGGGGAGGGGACAAGAACAAGGAGAACGATCGCGCCAACCCAAACAATTCGAGATTCCGATCTAGTGTGCTCAGCAACGGACTATCACGACCGACAAGTGCCGAAGGTGAGAGAAGAGGCAGCAGCGGCAGCCTTGCTTCTCCACGCGACTCAAAGATACCCAGACCTGGAATCTCAAGCTTGAACCGGCAACGCCTCTCAATACCAGATGCCTTTAAGCTTGCTGCCCAAGAAAGCGAAGATGATTCAGAAGACCAGACTCAGGCTATGGATGCTTCACCTAGCCCGGCGCCACGATCCTGGCGCGAACGGCGCGAAGGGGATGAGAATCGCATGAGGAAGATATTAGGACAGGACCACTTGGATACTAAAGCGCCCACTCGACCCTTCTCGCGCGAGTCGCTGGCCTCGTCGACCATACCTGACGCAAAGCCATCACCAGAAAAGACTGAATCGCCGCGACGTCGGACCTACTATGGAAAGTCAAGGATAGGGCTTGGGCCTAGGGAGCCAGCAGAAGAGGTCCCAACACCGGCAAGCAATGGGGTCAAGGCTGAAGACCGGCCACAGAGTGCGGCTGGCGGACTACATCCACCCGCGAACTGGCTAAGACATATGCCGTCAAAAGATGACCTCACAAACCAAGGGCGTATCCCAGCATTGGCCCCTGGAATTGAAGACCCATTGCCGTCCATTGAAGGCGGACACAATGTGCCTCTTAACTCACAGCCTGCTGCTCTTGCATCGCCTGAGAAGAGTTTCGCGTGGCAGGTTGACGACGACTTTACGGCGGGGGATCTGCAAGTGTCGGACAGCCCAAGAATTAGAATGGGCAACCGGCCGTTCGCGAATCGAATTAATTTTGACGATGGAAGTGAGATTGATATCAATTCACGGACACGAGTGGCGCCGCCTGGATCGCGCAACACGAAATTGGACGAGATTCGTTCGAGAGAAGTCAAGACAGGGAGCGATATCCCCGTTGAGCTACCGCGACCACGAAATACCAAGCTGGATGAGATACGCGAGCGAGAGGAAAAGGTCGAGCATCAGATACCCATACCAGACCGGAATGCGCCGAGGCCGAGAAACACCAAACTGGACGAGATACGACAGCGTGAGATCACGGGCATTCCCAAAAGATCGCTAGCTTCGATCAGGTTGGGAGAGATTCGTGAACAAAACTCAATGAGTCGCTCACTGTCTCCAGAAGAAAACCGACCGCAGACGAGCCGCGGCATAGTCCCCGAGACCAAGTCGTCCACGGAGCTCGAGACGAAAGAGCCACCTAGGCCAAAGTCTGCATTCGAGATTGGCGGCGAGCGAATACCGGACACGCCTGTGACTGTCTACAAGTCGCGACGAGCCAGCATAGAAGTGCCTGCAAAAGAAGTTGACGAACCGAAGGACGAGAAGGATGTCCTAGAGCGTGCGCGACCAAGTTTGTCGCACAGACGGACCGACTCCCGAGACTTGCTGCGACGACTTGCCAGGGCTACCAGTTCAAGCCCTGGGCCGGAGACTGAGCCTCGACGGCCGGCCGACAGTGACAAACCCGTCTCTCTCCCCTCGGAATCCAAGTCTGACACTGCGTCTGCCATCCCGAAACCTGCCACTAATAATGGACCTCGATACCGTCGACACCGATCAAATCGCGACTCTGAGTCAAAACCTACAGTCGGATTTGTTGATCTACCCCGAACTCACTCTACGGACTCTGTCAAGAGCAAGAGATCCAGCATGCAGTCCGAGATAGATCCTACCGACCGAATCGAGGCCGAGATCAATCTCTTCGCTCCGGCAGATAATCAGTCGGAAAAGGGCTCAGTGAAAGCGCCTTCGCCGGTGCCAGAGTCGGAGGACGAGAAGCATGACGAGAAGGATCTCGACGCAACGCCCCGACCCCTCAGGACAGATCCGCTGTCGATGCCGACGCCAAAGGTCACGGGCGCATACGTCGAAACCCCAGCAACAGTCAAGGTGGAGAAGATTGAAGTTAAAGAGGAAAAGGAAAAGCAGCCAAAAAAGGAAGAACGGGCACCGCGAGCAAGATCTGCGTCATTCCGGAATAAGAGAACGGAGCGCGTGACGAGCGGTAGTGATAGGGATACGGCTTCGGATCCTGGGACGGATGAGAAATCTAGTTCCAGAAGCTCGTCGGTAGGGGCGAGAAGACGGCGCGCTCGTTCACTGCCGCGGCGCAGAGGACCACTGAAAAACTCGGCCAGACTCCCAACAGTCAAGGGCGACCTCAAGGAACTTCAACGCACGCATCACATCGACGATTCAACATTAGATGACCTCGAGGAGGTCCTTTTAGGCCGTAAAGCCCCTTCGCGAGATCTGGAGGCTCTCCTCGACAATCTGCCTCAGGATCCCTCGCTTGACGACGATTTCGACTTTGACTTGGAACTTGACACCAAGCTCAACACAAGGACCAACCAGATTGATCCTCAGAGCGACAACTCCGACTTGGTTCGACTCACGCGGATGAACAATACTCTGAAGAGCAGTCTCTACGGGATTCATACCGCAGCGAAGGGGATAGAACGTCTGTCGGAGGAGGTCAGTACCAAGAACAAGTCGGCAGAGAACAGAGCGGCCGAGAACAGAGCGGCAGAGAACAGAGCGGCCGAGAACAAGATACCCAAGGTCGAGGAAGTCGAGGACAAGCCATTTGAACTCTTAACGACCGAGGATAAACTTCTTGAGCAGAAACACCCTGAGAACAACGAACCCCAAACCATCCTTGAAAAGATGGACGCTCGCAACCATGACAACGGCCTCCGCCCTGCCTGCACAACACACCCAAGCGCTGGAACCATGTCGTACATTCAATTCCCCATCCCACGTCTCTACTACCGCAAGCCGTCTTTCCGGCTCTCCCTCCTCGGCCTTGGCGTTCTCCTCCTTTCACTCTGGTACGCCGCCGAGTCCGCCATGTGCGCCAAGTATTGCCGCCCAACCAGGTGCGGCAACGCGCCCTGTATCTGGTCCTACGACGATCCCACTTTTGGCAACGCCATCCCCGTGAAGCTGGACCAGTGGACCACAGGCGGTCGCGGCCGCGTCCTCGCCGGACAGATCAAGCAAGAGGCCGAGGACTGGTTTGCCGACGTGGAGGATGTGCTGCGCGGCCGTGAGGTTACAGACATCAATATCAACGGACTTTCGTTTGAGAAGAAGCGCCAGCACCGTCGACGACTACGCAAGAAGGGCCTCGTCAAGCCCGTTGTGGAAACGCCAGAGCAAAAGGCAAAGTGGGATGCTTGGCGGAGGGAGAAGTTGGCCAAGGAACGGCAGAGAGAGGCGAGGGAGATGGGGTACCGTATCGAAGATGAGGTGGAGGAGACTATTGGGGGAGACACGAGGATTTGGTAGCATGGCTAGGAGACAGGGAGTTGTTATACATGGCCAGGGGAGCGGTTTTACGTTGCTCATGAAATGGATATCTCCTCGAGCAAAGACGTTTGAAACCTTGAGATCTTGCACATAACCTTGAGTGTCGTTGCTGATATATCGTCCAGTTGGTATCAACCTCTAAGCCCATATACAGAAGAACTACAACAACACAGTTCGCACTGCATGTTTTTTTGACCATTTCCCCAAACGCCGTACGCCCATATTGCAATCCCTCTAATCATCGATACCGCCCCATTCCTCGTCATCCTGCTCATCATCATCGCTCTTGGGCTGGCCCCACGGCAACCTCTCGTCCTCGTAGCTATCAGCCGCGCGCTCCCTCACGGGCTTGACGGGACACCGCTTGAGCGCCTCGACGAGCGCGCCCATTCCCTTGATTAGACCCTCGGCCTCGGGCTCCTTGAGGGCCTCCTCGCGCTCCAGCTCGTCGACCCAGATATCCAGCGCGTGCAGCCGAATCCCCACCGGCGACTTCCTCAAATCCCCCTCCTTGTCAAAGGGATACTCGGCCAGCACGCCGACAATGGCCTCGACGTCGCCCTCCTTCCAGCCCCTCTCGCGGGCGAGGCGCACGTGCGCGGCAAACACCCTCCTCACGAGCAGCAGGAACTTTTCGAGGCGGAGCACGTCAATGTCTGTCCACTGGGCGCCGAGGACGGCCCAGAAGGCGCGCAGCCAGGGGATGACGCAGGCCGGGCGGAGGGTGAAGAGCAAGGCGGCGAGGTCGGCGGCGAGGCGCTGCTGGGGCAGCGGGCGGTCCGTCATCCAGAGGGCGTAGAAGAGGCCCTTCCAGAGCTTCTGGGCGTCGACGGGGGAGAGGGAAGGGCGGGAGGAGAGGAAGGTCTGGAGGGATTCTAAGGAGGCGGTACGGAGTTTGCGGTCTGTAGAAAAA
>JAJODA010000373.1:0-13260 GCA_021730345.1 Fusarium cicatricum
AAAAAGAAAACTATATTTTTTTTTATTATAGAAGTACCTTATCTTTAAGAGGTATATATATTATATATTATACTATTATACTAAAAGTCAGGGTTAGCGCTAATCGATATAAGAGAGATAATCGTATTATTTATTATTATAGATAAACCTTATCTTTCTGAGAGCAATAGGCAACTTGCATAGCATTGCATCAGTATATAAGAGCAGGCGGTCTAACAAGAGGGTATAGGCTTGGCGCTAGATACGGAACAAACAGAGCTCAGGGCTAAAGCTAGACAGATCCGTCCAATATCGCCTTGTACCTGGCTGATACGGAGAGAGAATAGCATTAAATTCCGGCTCAATACACTGTATTGGAAACAACCAGAAACCGAAAGCTGTTTGAGCCTCTGGCTGCGCCTCTTCATCGGCTTCTTGTGTGTTTGCGTCCCATTGTCCACGTTTACACATGCCTCGCCGCTTGTCCCATCTCTCTATCCACTTTAGTGCGGTATCCCGATCGTGAATGATCATCCCGCGGGTTGCTTGACGGGTGACCATGTACCGATAGTCAATTTCGTGGTCCTTGTGTGTCACTTGCAGTCTCGAAAGCATCCCAAACCAGCCCTGGACCTGCTCTTGGGGGTTATATGGGCCCATATAGACTATTCTGAGATCTAGGGGCCTTGGGTCGTGCGACAGACGGTCAAAGTTACTGAAATAAGCCATGACGGGGTGTGTCCGTGGGTAAATCCTCTTTGCAGCGTCAAGGTCAGGCTTGCTCCACCACCCTACTTGCAGCGTTGCATAAGCGACAAAGTAGACAGACCGTAGTCTCTGAATAGTCTCTTGAAGCAGCGAGACATTGGACTCTTGGGCGAAGCGTGCCTCCCAGTTGGAACTCCGCAGGCATATTGTTTTCAGCGCAAGGTTCACGAGGCCAACACGCCGCTTATCCTTGAACCAGAGCTGATGCGCAAACTGGGCAAAATATTCCGAAGCGACGTCACGTCGTGAGGGGCGTGCATACCGGTCGCTGAGATCCCACTCAGGATCAATCATAAGTATATCCAGCTCGGGGTTAAAGTAAAAGGTCCCGTTTGCTTCTTCTCTTCTCCAACGGTACCGACAAGGCAGTTGGACTCGGTAGAAGCCAAGCGCGACATGTCGAAACTCTTGGCTCACACGGAAGAGCTTGCTGATGGGGCGGCGCCCTGATAACACGATGGTGTATTCCTCGCTGTTATGTGGTATATCCTGGGACCCAGGGACGGGGTAAGGCTTGTATAGTTTGACGTGTAGAAGGCGCTCATGGGTGAGTGCATACTCCCAGATAGTCCAGCGCAGCTCAGGCGGGAGCTGGGAAAAGCCCAGGAATTCAGCATCTGTCCTGCTTGGGACGGGGTTGTAGATGTCCCGGTTGGAAGTCTGATGATGCTGGCTCGAGATTGTGGTCATGCTGGAGTGGGCTTACTTGGATGATGGCGGGGTGGTGATCCAAAGTTTTGACGCATGGGAGGACGGGCTATTGACTGTCTTTATATAAAACACGAGACATCTGAACCGGGGACTCATGCTTGATACTTTGAGCATACAGAGACATGGCCATGAAACATGAACTCTATAACGAAACTTGCATCCTGTCGCTTACAAGTTTCCTCTTACTTACAACGCGCATAATGACTTACGGCAACGCTGGGGAAAATACATGCAGGAGGCTTCGCTGCACTTCCTGATCATGTCGGTAGCCCAATCCCTTCACATCTCGTCCAGCCATGGGCACCTGGGTATGTTACCTGTTGCCCTCTCAAAGACAAGGTACTTCCACAATGATAAAGAACAGAGTTTTCTTCGCACTTCGAGTATCATAACCCAATACCTGCACGATGACCTAATTTCAGGCTTCTTGTGTGCATGCCGCAGTAAAGCTTATACCCGATGCATCATGAGAGGTTATCCCTGGCCCCAGGGTACCAAAAAAGGCGGGAATAGCTTAGACCTATTTACTCCAGTTTGAGCTACCAGGTGAAGGAAAGCGTCGTCCTTATTTAAGATCACCTAAAGCCTAAGGTAGGGCTGAGTTTATAATACCCAGATATTGACTCTTTATTATAAGACGCTTACTTGTGTTCTCCTCCACCCACTTGGCTGCCAGCGATTTCTGTTTTTCTGATACCCCGGGCATGGGCATCAGTTATCACTATGTATTATGCCATACGCTCTCTCAAAGGCAAGGTGCTTCCACAATAAAAAAGAACACTGTTTTCTGCTTGATTTAAGCATTGTAACCCAATGCTCACACAATCAACGTTGGTGAAAGAGGACCATACGAAATAAGAATCTGATGCTCTCCAAGTTACCAAACGCTTATTAAGCTGGTGAGCCATGCGCGAGGGGAATTCCAGTTACCGGTCTTGAAATACGCTTCTATAATTAGCCTTAATTCCTTGTCAGGAGCTAACCCACGTGGCCGTAATTTCCAGAAAGCCCAAGATGAACTAAGCAGCTAAAATCGAATCAGGTGATTAGATATTCAGCCCCTCATGTCCTCACTCACGACATCTATCGTTAACGACGTGCGAAGTAGTCGTTATTCCACAAGGCCTATGGCATGTTGGAGGTGTATTGTCCCAAGTGTGTCCTTTTCTTTGTGTGCACACAAGCAAAAAATTACCAACATGAGGCGGTTTCCTTAAACTAAAAATTTTCTGAGAACGGCTGCGATCGTAGGATTGTCGTGTTTTTATCGTAATATCATCGTCACAGGGAAAAATTTCAGGAACGAATGCAAGTTTGAGAAAACTCTATGTGGTATTAAACGATAATCAATTAGTGTTGAATTTACCTTAGTAACCTTTGTTGAAGAAGTGAATATGCTGTGTGTTTATTGGAATGGTGTTAGCACTGAGGTATTATTACAAGTGGATATCGAACCCTAAACAACCCCAGGCCGCTCGCGCGCCTTTTTCGGTACGCAAGTAGGAACTCTCAGTTCTTAGATAAGGGAATCGTAGATAGTATCGTTTTTGAGGCTGTTTAGGTGTGGCCGATCTGAATCCGTGAGCGGTATATAGGGTAGCAGCTCGGGTATGGAGGCTCCGCGTGACAGGTAAAAGCTGCATGGATCTAGACTGGTCGGAAGTCTTACTGCTTACGGCACTGAAACCGCCCGCGACCGGGGCAAAACAGATGCGGATGATCAGCAGGTTTGCGGAGATTGTGGGTAATACCCCGGGCTTTGTCGAAAGTACCATGCGCGCGGAGTATGCCCCTCAAAGTAGAAAGCTAGCAGACTCTCGAAAGCAGCGTGACCACGGAAGCTTCAATTTGGTTATCCAGTCGAGTAAGACTGCTAATGTGCCTGCTTCACTATCCTGCTCTGTTGTGCCTTCAAATGGATCTATCTCCCGCGAAACCAGCTATTATCTTGCTTACCGAGCTCATATCAGACCCAGTAAGAGGTGTTCTGACAGTTCTGTGCTTGCAGTTCCCTACCCTACACTTGCGGCTCACTAGCAACAAAACATATGATCCTTGATGCACATACCCATTGTTACAGGTCCGCCTATACATTACCTAATCATCACTGATCAAATTAGTGGCCGGTGGCGCTTTCTAGAAATTTGGATGCTCATTGTCACCCGCACCAAACGGTCCAGACCCAACGGTCAGCTTCACCGGTTGAAGGATTCAACGTGACCATTGAGAATACAAGCGGGCCTATGCAGGCTCTGTACAGCTAGCGAATCCGAATCGCGTCGCGTCGCGAAGGACTTGTCAGAAATGCAAATGCGACCATTTCTTCCGATCTACCCGACGAACCAGCGCACTAACCGGACCTCGTTACCAAATCTGGGGTCGCAAGGTGGACACTGGACAGTACAAAGGTGCCCAACGTAGCTTCAAGCTGCGAACCATTACCGATCGAATGATGGGACGTTGCCCGTGAGCAATGACCACCAAGGGATACATAGAGTTTGATGTTCGATTAGCCGCTCCAGTCGACTTTGAAACACATAGCATGATCTGCTGTTACAGCACTAGAAGCAGCCTACCGGCTCCTCGGATGAGTTCTGCATTCAGACAAACTTTGCCAAAGCACAGGCCTGGGGCTACTCCGCGCGAACAAAGCTGTGCACGTGAAGACGGCTTCCTCGTTTCACCCATGGATTATTGGGGGAGGGCGATTACCCCCTGCGTCGTGATCGTTCGGTCCATCAATGAAGCGACTGCGGCACAGTCCGCGTGGAGATGTTGGAGAAGTCGGGGAAGGGGTCGGGGAAATTAAGCCCGACCAGGATGCAACCATCGCAAATAAACTTGACCCTGACCCTGGCTGGAATGTCAGGATCTGGATTGGCGAGGCAATGGAAGACGACTACGCCAGCCAATGGCAACAGCAGAACCTTGCTGAGGTGTGGCACAGCTTCGGAACAGAGTGCCACAACTGGCTGACGTTCTGGTCTGTTGGCCCCCTAATTCTGTGACGACCCAAGTGGTGCCATGGGGTAGAGGGGTTCCCTTGAGGGGCCTGTAGCTCCGGTGCCCTTCCCGATAGGTACGCTCTGCTCGTGTTGGCCCGGCCGAATATCAGAATAGGGCCGAACTCCAGGCCCCCACAGGCATCTTAGTCCGGGGTAGCTGCGGGGAGGCTGCGGGGTTTCCGGGGCTCCGTATGGTCGTGTTGGACGGACATGTTGCTTGTCTAGGCTCTATTAGGCAGGCGTTGAAGCTGAACGCCTACTACGTAGTACTCCGTAGTACTTGGAGAGCCTGCTCTGTAATAGGTGCGTCTATGGGAATCGCACGAACCCCAGACGCCTAAATGGCCCTGCCAATGCTATCCCAGCAAGATCCATCAGCCTAATGAGCGTTACCAGAACGAGCAATCAATTCTCCGTCGGTGCATTAGCCCCGTTTCCACCACTCAGAGCCGCTCGTCAAGCGTCAAACTTGACAACTTATAAAGGGCTGTCGCATCCGGCACTCTTGGCTTGTGATCCCTTCTTGCTACCGTCTTTCATTTCATCAACACACTGCTCATACAGGCAAAGCACCAGCCAACATGGGTATTCCGGACGAGAAGCACTCGGCGGGCATTGCCCCAGAGGTCACGAGGGACAACGCCGAGATGGAGAATGCCTACGACGAGAAGAAGCACATCGCTGATAGCAAGGCCAATGCGATCGAGGCCGAGAACTTGGAAGCCAAGATGGGCGTTATCGAGGCCGTCAAAGCTTACCCCATGGCTTCGCTCTGGGCCTTTACCATGTCGTGCACAATTGTAAGCTGCTAGATCCCTTTCGCGTTGGCTTTCTGCAGTATGGAATGGCAGCTAACACCATCTCTAGATCATGGAGGCGTACTGTGTCTTCCTCATCGGCAACTTTATCGCTCTACCTGCGTTCGAGAACGACTACGGCGTCTGGGTCGAGGACACGAAGGAATATGTCATCGAGACCAAGTGGCAGTCTGCGCTCCAGGTGGGCGGACCGCTTGGTGCCCTCATGGGCGTCTTCTTGGCTGGTCCCCTCACCAGCGCCATTGGATACCGCTGGGCGACCATCACTGGCCTCATGCTTCTGAACGCCTTTATCTTTGTCTTCTACTTTGCCAAGTCGCTCCCGGTCATGCTGGCAGCCCAGCTTCTCGAGGGCATTCCATGGGGAATCTTCATTGCCAACTCGCCAGCCTACTGTAGCGAGATCGTGCCGATCCCGCTGAGAGCCCCTGCCACCCAGATGCTGCAGATGTTCTGGGCCATCGGAGCTATCATCGTGGGTGGTGTCACCTACAAGTACAACAAGCAGTTGGATGATGCCGCGTACAGGTATGTGCTATTCCGCATGGTGGACGAACCCTCTGCTAACGAGATGGATTTAGAATTCCTATTGCCCTCCAGTGGATGTTCCCTACCCCTCTCGCCATCCTCCTCTACCTGGCACCCGAGTCGCCCTGGTGGTTGGTCCGAAAGGGACGCCTCGACGAGGCCTACAAGGCAGTGGAGCGTCTAGGACGCAAGTCGATGAACGAGAATCTCGCAGAGTCCGTCGCCATGATGAAGCGTACCATTGAGCTCGAGAAGAGCGAGAAGGAGCCCAGCTTGATCGAACTCTGGAAGGGCACCGATCTCTACCGTACCCTCATTGTGTGCTGTGTCTACGCTGCTCAGAACCTTACGGGTAACCTGATTGCCAACCAGGCCGTTTACTTCTTCCGACAGGCCGGCATCGGCACCGACCTTGCCTTCGCCCTAGGTCTCATCACTTCTGCCCTGCAAACCGTCTTTGTCATGCTCTCTTGGATTCTCACCACCTATCTTGGCCGACGAACCATCTACCTCTGGGGTTCGGCCTTCAACACTCTCCTGCTGGTCTGTCTCGGTATTGCAGCCTCTGTTGGCGTGTCGACCGCAGCCTCTCTGGCGCAGGCATCACTGGGTCTCATCGTCTCTGTCCTGTTCACCCTGGGACCTGCTCCCGCTTCGTGGGTCATCATCGGAGAGACATCGGCCATCCGTCTCAGGCCTCTGACGACTGGTGTCGGTCGTGGTTGCTACTACATGGTCAACATTCCTTGCATCTTCCTATCGAGTTATATGCTCAACCCTACCGTATGTTCCCCTCTCTTATGAAGTCTCGACAATTGCTAATAGGACATAGGGCGGAAACCTTGGCGGCAAGTGCGGCTACGTCTGGGCTGGCACTGGTCTCTTCTGTCTGGTCATGGCATGGATCTGGCTGCCAGAGATGAAGGGCCGATCTTACCGCGAGATCGACATCATGTTCAAGCGCAAGATTCCCGCCCGCAAGTGGAGCAAGACTGTCATCGACATCCGAGACGACGAGTAGATGGAGGTGCAGTCGGTGGTGCAGCGACATGGTTGCGTATTCCACCAGGTCCATTCTTTATGGCTCGGCTATCGACCCTGTCAAGATCTATTGATCTGCACAAGATTTCTGGGTCTAGTGGAGGCTGGGGACCCACAACCGTTGTATTTAGATGACTCTTATTGTCAAGTCAGCTCTTTAATCACACGTACTATACGTATCAACTATTTTGGGACTTTGTTTCACTGTGAAGCAATCATGAAATTGTCAAGTTTGAGTCTTGGTCACACTGTTGTTAGACTGTTGGCTTGGCAGAGGCACGATGCAATGTGATCCTATCAGATGAAGCATGGGAACGAGAAATGCCTTGGGCGACTCTCGTTACATACCACGAAAAACGATGGTTCGGCTCGAGTGGTGCTGCTAAGTATCTCCAATACGACCAAAGCCAGGCAGGTGACCTCCATTATTCAGGGTATATTTCCGACCGTCGATGTCCCGCTCGTCGGTCTTTGGCGATACTAATATCTTATCCAACCGCCTAGGTAATGTCTCTAGGGCTGACTGCTCGGGGGTAATCGTCAGTCCCTTGGCAGTGCTCCGGGAGGACGATATTGGTTTCACCTTTCACGATGAGGTTGAAGACCTGATCTACCTCTTCGTCTTTGGGGGATAGAAGCGTGACTTTTGTATCTGCACGTCTTACATGTGCCAATTAAAACCGTCTCAAGCCTTCGTGATAGGCTTCTGCTGTGGCCTGTACCTTTCCGACGTGGTTGTTGTCGGAACCTTGGGCAACATTGGTTTCTGCAGCTACGTCTAACTCCTTCTCGATGTCTATGGGCTCCTCGATACTCCTGAAAGTCGCGCCCACTCGACGGGAGAGTCTCCTATTTCTGCTGGATTTGCCGGCAATTCTGCTTCGCTTGCGATCTTTACAGACTTTCATGTCGTGGCTGTCTGCGAAGAAAAGGCGTTTGTCTGCTTCAAAGTCGGACTCGGCCGAGTTTCACGCGTTAGCGGATCGATTCGGTATTAGTTAGAAGCGAGCTCATCGACTTCGGTGTCGTTGCGCCGGTAGGCTGTACTCTGGGTTAACCCTCTCGTTGTCAAAAATTGCGAGTCGTCGCTCAGAGTTATATTAGATTTAGTAGTGCATAGGTCTTGCCTGGTCTATCGAAGGGACCCTCGTGAAGCTTAATGTAGCTGAAGCCTGCAACTATTCCACGCCTGCTCGCCTTGCTCATATTTCTTATGTCTGCATCGACATCGAGCTCCCCGCCTACGATCTCTCTATATCCACCAATACCGGAGATTATGACGACCAAACCGTATGCATTAAGGCCGTGAGGCAGATTTCGGGCCTTCTCGCGCGGCTGCACTCCACCAGAAACCCTCGATCAGCCTGATACTCCTGATGTCTTTCTCAAGGTAGCATGTTATTCCGTTGGGTACTAACTTTACAGCATTAGAAGTGCACACGGCTCAACGTACCTGGAACTTCCCGCCGACTGGATCCAAGACATACCCAAAATGCTCCGTCTCCAGTCAGAGTCGGACTCACGAGCCCTTGTTTTCGCGTCAGCCTCAGTTAAACTTGATAGCTTGCATTGTGAAAAGATTCTTCATAGTATCACTTAACAAGTACTCACGTCGTTTCAACAGCGTATATCATTATAATATAAATAACTGTCACTGGCTGTATATAAAAGAGTTGCCCTTTAAGTGCACCTATACTGGAAGTGATTAGTCATCAAACATTAGTGCCTGCAAAAATCAACTCCAGAGTCTCCAGTCATATGTGGATACTGGCTCTTTTCTTCACAAACCTCAAAATCATCTGTGTTTACAACAGTCAAGCCTTGTTCGCCACAATGTCAACCCAAGATGACACAACGAAACCCGTCCTGCCGGACAATGTCTGTATCTTTTCGCCAACAAAAACTTTTGCGGTAGACGCCCTGCTCAACGGCCGTCTCTTCACACGACTCGTGGTGAGCGCACAAACCAAACCTGCACAGCTTGCAGCGGCCCTCGAGAAATACCCAGAAGTAGACGAGAGTTTCTGCCTCAGACACGGTAACGCCGTGCTCATTTTCGACGTCGGAGAGGGCGAGGAGCTGGAGGACGTGCATCATGAGCATTTCCGACTCGTCTGTCTTGCTCTCAAGGAATACGACATCGGCCTCGATGTGGCAGGGTGCATATTTGACGCATCTGATGTTCTGAGTGCTGGGTTTCAGTTGGATAAGTTAAGTGAGGGAGCTGCGTTGGTGATCGATCTAGTGGAGAGGGAGGAAGACAGCGAGGAATCCGATGATGAAGATGGGCCAGCTGCTTAAGGCTTCTTGGCAGGAGGTTGACTTTAATCCAATTGATTTCTTCAACCAGCGGAGTCAAGCAAAAGAACTGCCGGCATCATCTACGTTTATGGAATCAAGGACAATCCATGGTCAATCTTTGTATTTGTATGAGCTTGCTGATAGGGTTATCGATCGATGTGAGCTACCCTCTTGCATTATGCGGCGCGCCTCGTCGCCGGCAGGTTCATTCACCAAGACCATATTACCAGCAACCCTGTACGAAATGTAGGTGACCGGCTTATTTCCGAAGAACACGCTTCAGTAGACTGGATGAACCTCGAGAGATTCAAAAGGAGTTTCCACACTCACTATATAACTGGCAAAGAGAGATTATCATGCATGGTGTTTCGAGACGGCTTTCATGATAAGAGGGGAGCGGGAAGACATAATTCCATCAAGCATTGCTTCTGGAACAATGTCGAGATCAATTTGGTACTCCTTTCATTTGCTGAAGAGTCCTTCTGTCATATACACTCCTCCCCTATTCCCAAGACGAGATCTATGCTCTAGATCCGTTCGACTCTAGAAACAGCTGGTTCTTTCTCAATATCGTCGTCTTCTCCAACCACTTCCTTCTCCGTCTTTTGGTCAAACTTGCGGGCTGCTGCTGCTGCGTCGCCCTTTCGTCCAGTGTCGAATAGCACCGAGACCTCCTCGATGGTCATATTTCTGCAATATGGAGTCAGTTATGCGCTAGGAATGATCATAGTGGGACAAAAACGTACCTTGTTTCGGGGAAGAAGAACAAGATGAGCACGAGATACATGGCGATGACGGCGATATAGACGATGTAGCTGCTATGAGTTAGCGACTAGGACAAAGATGCAAGTGGTGAGCGGATCTAACTTACTATTTCCACGCAATAGCCTCGAGAGCCACAGGGTTGACCCACTGGTTGAAAGCCAGTGCAACACTTTGTACACTGAGCTCGATGCTCAGGCCCTTGAGTCTCAGATTGTAAGGCAGGATCTCTGCGCCATAGGCAAATGGCAGTGGTGACCAACTGATACAGTAGAATGTCTTGAAGATATACATCATCGGGACCACAGCAATACCCACGCTGCGGGAGGGATTCTCTGCAAAAGAACCGCTGAGACCAGTGATGATAGTGTAGGCGACGCACATGCCAGCGGTGCCCGTGATCCAGAGGAAGCGGCGCCCGACACGCTCTGCACTCATGGCTCCAGCGTAGGCCCAGACAAGAGACCAGATGGCCATGCCGCCGTTGATTCCAGCGATGGCACTCGGTTTTGTGATGCCCACAAGTTTCAGCGCCGGCGACAGGTAGTAGGCGATGATACCGTTGCCGACCCAGTTGGAGCCTGTACCCATTGTGACCAGGACGAGCAGTCGACGCCTGTTGCCGGGGGTCTTGAGGAAGTCGCCGTACTTGGCGTTGTTGCTCTCCTTCTCAAGTTGCAGGGCTCGGCAGATCTCGTCATACTCGTATCGGACCAGCTCATCGTTGATATCGCCGTTCGCATGTTCGTCAGCGAGGACTTTGAGCGCCTCTTCGGATCGGTCGTGGTCGACAAGCCATCGAGGACTCTCGGGGACGAAAAGAAGATGGACGAGGACGACGGCTGGGGCAAAGGCCTGGAACAAGCACGGTGCTCGCCATCTCCACTCGGTATCGGGCCAGGATAACGTTCCGAAGCAGAACCAGGCGGCGACGATCTGGCCGACGTAGTAGTTGCTGTAGTAGGCGGTCGCAACGTATGGTCGTAGACGAGGATGAGCCAGTTCCTGGAGGAGCGCAATACCGGTAATCTTTCCAAAGGGCCCAGCCGCGCCGATAATAACTCTTCCTCCGATAAAGGTTCCAATGTTCTTAGCAAAAGCGTTGAGAAAAGCACCGAGGATCAGCAAAATGGACCCAGCGGCCAGGCACCACTTTCGACCCCAAAGGCCGTTCATCCATGAAGCCACAAAGGGAGTGACGATAGCCGGGAGGAACAAACTAGCTGAGATGAGGCCGAGCGTATTTCCGGAGGGATTGTTGAAGTATTCCTCCCACTGGGGGATGGCTTGCAGTCCGTTCATCAATGAAGCTGGTGTTTCGCCAAGTCAGCTCAGCCAAGACCTTGTAGACCCCATCAGCTGGGCTTACCATCGTATCCAAGGTAAAAGACAGCAAAGTAGAAACCAACGCAGTGCCAGACATTTTTCCGAAGGCCTGCATCTTTATACCATGTCGGGTTGGTGTTGTTCTTGAGACGCATAAAATGCATCTGCTTGGCCGCCTTGGGCTTGAGGAATTCGGCCACCGTCTTGAACATGTTGAAGGTGGAGATGTGGAGAGGTGATGGGATGAAGGGAATGTCCCAGAACAGAAGGCCCGGTGTGGTTTAATTATACGTCGTGCTTGGGACACTGCATCTCTGGAGTTTTCACGTGGCGATACCACCACGCGGGGTAGAGCCCGGGGAAAACCTGGGGTAACGAATGCTCATTGGTCGTATCAGGCACCGGGTATGTCGATGGGGGTTGCTTAATTCCATGGACTGAGGCTATTGCCAAGACGGATGGATGTCCGGTAATAGCAGAACCTTGCTCTCGTTGCAACCGGCCAGATGACCGGTTCCATTAGCCCAAGGTAGTCATACGGATCGATGTCCGCCGAGGGTGAGCAGTCAAACCTTCCATGCAAGCGGTCTTTTGACCGCCGTTGGCTTGTCCCTTGTCTCGACCAATCTCTTGCCCATGTGATGGTATGCGAGTCATGTAAGGGCCTAAAGATGTGGCGTGAATCATGTGTTTTCGCTTCCTTGGCAGTACTGACAGATACCGGATTAGCCCCTGGATGTTGAGATAACCACATAAGCGAGTGAATGATAACGTGGTCGCCTAGGCAAACTTGACTAAAAACTCCTGGGATTTGCTAAATAATAGAAATACCCATTACATCAGGGAAACATCAGTTCTGTTTGTTCTCGGACCGCACATGGTGTCACTCTGCTCTTGGAGGCTGACTTCGGAATAGTTCAATCTGGATCACGTAGGCTATGCTTCGTTCAAATTTTGACAAACTCACTGTGCAACTTATACTTTATAACTTCTAGCTAAAAGAAGTAGAGTTCACTAGGGACCTGATAATAGAACGTTGGCATGTAGTATCGAAATATGTCGCTGCCATTATAAGTCATATAAACGTAGCATACCATGGCTAAGTACAGACACGAAAGCATTCACCAACGCCAGGGACACGTCAATTTATCATTTAGACGCACTCTCAAACGCCTTGCGATTCACCCCCGTCATCGGCTCACCACAAAACTCGCCTCGTTCATCCACCACCCTCAGAATATTCTCCATGGCCTTGAGCTCAAAGTTGATCCTCGTCGTAATAGCCGCACCGCCGTTATGACACGTAAGCGTCACATTGTCCATAGCAGCCAACTCCTTGGAAATCTGTGGCTCGTGATAGTGCACGTCTAGCCCAGCGCCCGAGAGCTTGCCGCTCTTTAGCGCCTCAATCAACGCATCCTCGACGACGACTTCTCCGCGGGCCGTGTTGATGAGTCGTGCACCATCTCTCATGGCGGCAAAAGCCTCTGTGTTGATAAGATCCCGAGTGCCAGCATTTAGTGGAGTGTGCAGACTGACGCAGTCGGAGATGGCGAGCAGCTCGTGGAGAGTCGAATGAAAGGTGGCCTGGAGCTCCTCCTCCACCTCAGGCGGCGAGCGCACCACGTCGTAGTAGTGAATCTCCATGCCCAGCGCTAACCGTGCCTTGCGTGCCAGCAGCTTACTGATGTTTCCCAGGCCGACGATGCCCAGGACATGGCCCCGGGGGTTATACGAGATGCTCCCAACGAGCTTATGCATGGCTTGGAACTGTTCTGGATCACAGGTCCGTGCCCCACGCTGTGAGCGCCAGAAGTTACGAAATACCGAGAGAATCATGAACAGCGCCGTGTCTGAGACAGCCTCGTCGCTGGCACCAGCGCCATTGGCGTACCAGATGCGACGGCGTCCCAGGGCGTCTGTGTCAGCCCAGTTGAAGCCTGCGCCGGCTGAGGCAAAGATTCGCATCGAGGAGGGGAGGAGAGAGATGAGCTCGTCATCCCATTGACCCATCTCGCCGC
>JAJODA010000374.1:0-23298 GCA_021730345.1 Fusarium cicatricum
GGGGGCTGCGTGGAAAAGGGGGTCGCGACGATAAAGACTAGCGTGAGATGAGTGAAGTGTGGATTTATTGTCGTAACACTGGGGCATTCTCACCTGCCGTTGAAACGGTACCAAGTGCCCCGGCTGTCAGTCCGTCTTTTCCACCAGAGCACAGCTATCTAGCTCATGCATATGCTCTGACTTCTTCACTCTTCTTGATATCCCCTCTTTTACCCTTGACAGAAGAGCTCTGAGCTACTTTAGATCTCGCAGCCTTATACTCGCGTCTATTATTAGTAAAGATAATAATATCTCAATAAAATAATAGTCTTTTAGGGCTGCCTTGGAACCTACTAAACCCGAACTCGAGCCAGGTTGGGGCAGCCGTGTACCGACGGGGTTATGAATGAGCTGGCGAGATTGTACGATGGCAACGGTACTGTATTGTATGCAAGGAAGTGGCGAGTAACTGCTCTTTGAATTCGTAACATGAACCTGATAACAACAGCGCTGCTCCTTATAGGGACTCTGAGGCCAACCAGGCTTATACACCTGAACTATACTTGATTTGTCTCGTGCTGACACAAGGTGGCCGTGTTCATTAAAACTCCGTCTCTCAATGCCATATTCCCCAGAAGGCAATCACATAATTGCATGCCGAATTCGTTCGTGCAGCTCCTCCGTGTTTCCATGTACGGGCAACGATAGCGCTCGTAGGATCGGTAACATGCTCGCATCTATTGAATAGTTGTTAGTACACATGCATAGAGTAGAGTTAAGAAAGAAATACTTACATTCTATGGTATACAGAGCCTCGACGTCTCGAGTATCAAACGATGAGCGCGTCCTTACTCTTGATGGAGTCTACATTGACGGGATCGAGCACGTGTCAAACGTGATCACAGATGGCAGTCAGGAACTAACAGAAGAAGACGCTAATAGCTCACTTGCTGCACGGGAGATGTTTCTTATCCATCTCGTCAAGGCAAAAGGCCTCGAGTGTTCACCGACAGGCCTTTCGTGGGAAGTAGTCTTTTGCAGAACTGTTCTCGGAGACCTGATCTTTGAAGAGTCCCCAACCAGGAGAGTTACCAATGAGTACTTTGAAAAGCTCAAGCAGTTTCGGAGAGATCTCGAGTGGAATGAAACGTGGCACTCACTCAATCAAGTGGTCTCTCGCCAAGCCTTTTTCATCACAAAGCTTGGATACACATGTTCCAATACTCAAGATAATTCAGTGTCTGTGCCAAGGTACACGCGGCAACCTGTACAATTGATATAGTCCCCTCTGGCAATACTGCGATATTTCGAATCCCCTAAAAGATATTGTGAAGGAGATGGAACTTGACTGTTTACTGCAGACCTTGATATGGGTGCCTGGTGTTTTCAGTCCTACGATTTTTCAGTCCTACGATCTATTTGGAGTTGATAACTGGAAGATTATTATACGTAGATCTAAGCAGTCTTGCATTATACATACTCCATGGAGCCTTCCTTCCCGAGTGCAGGGAATGCTAACTGATTTATCATATGAAATCAAAATCAGGCTATAACACGAGACTGATTTAATAATTTAAATAACGAGGAAATAAAAACTGATACTATTCCAGGTCGACCTTTCTACTTTTCTTTGTAGTCCAAAACATACTCATCATGATAACAGCACAGTCTGAGAAAGCTTAGATCAGAGTAATGGTATCCTCAAACTTCTCTTCATCTTGGATCCAAATACGCCTATATGGAGGATGAGCGAATTCCGACTTTGTAAGGAACCTTGAGTGCACCCCAATGCTACCATTACCTACTCGCCTGAAGCGAGCCAGAGTTGCATCCATTGGCTCTAGCAAAAGAAATAGCTTGCCTTGCCTACGCTCGTAGTCGTCGCTTGGGTGACGGTCTTTCCTCATAGGCAGGCGGTTATGATACCCCAGGAGGTCGAATGCATAGCATTCGTTCAGCGAAATGTGGACATCATAGTCGAAGTAGTACTCCCAGACAAATTGATCTCCGGATGCGTAATTCTCTAGTATTTGCGTTGGGTATAGTGAGCCCTTGAGCGTCAGCGAGCCCGACAGTTGGTATGATTCCGCATCAGTCTCAACGTCGCAAGAGACTAGACTCGCTAACGGAATGGATTCTCTAGGCTTCTTCTCGCAGAAGTAGTCGAAGGAGACTGGGCACTGGACAGACACCCATGTCCAGGAAGGCAAAAGAATCTTTCCAGAGGCAGGCGACGTAGGGTTCCAGCAAAGGCTCTTTAGGAAATGCTCTCCCAGCCAGATGCCCCCGACAAACTTATTCTGCATTCGCTCCTTCATGAATTTCGAGAACCCCCAGAAGGCCGCCAAGCGATCACAAGGCCTGCTGAGTGCATAGTTCGTATACTTGCTGAGCTTTCTATGCCAGAATGTGAAGAGCTCTGAGCTACTTTGAGGAATTATCTCCTTGGAACTGGGGGACCTGTGGAAACTGATCTCCCATGGACTTGTCACAGATCGAGACGGGGTAGAGCCTGCCTCCATCACGTGTCGGTCGAAACATTCCCAGTGCAGCATCTGGCGTCCAAAGTACAATATCCTGGTACTAAGAAGATGCTCCTGGAAAGCCCAGGCTCGCGAGTGAATCGGTCCCTCCAATGGGTCGCGCTCTTCTAGTAGCCAGTCTCTCTGCACAGTTCTGCAGTGAACCACGCCGGCCTTCCATTTTGGGCGGTTGTTCTTTTTTTGCCATATCCTGAGAGGTACTGGCCCTGATGCACGACTGGACCGATGATGAAATAGCCTGTCGGACGAGCTGCTAGCGACTAAGCTGGAGATAGTCAGCTGGGCATGCGAGTATATGGTGTGCATTTTGGACGTTTCCCGAGCCCAGTCTTGGGCATCATCTTGGATGATGCAGAGAGCATCGATCCATATATACTCGAAGCCCAAAGCTCGTGTAGCCACCACCGCATCTTGAAAAGTAGCTCTCAAGTCATTCAGAGGGATGCTATTTCTGTGTTTCTCAATATTGGCTAGAGTAGTCTCGAGCATGTCGCGGATCTGGGACAACGTCTTCTTTTTGATGAAAAATGGACAACCACCTGCCAAGCTTCCCGCATACCACCGCGAGGACATCACAGACCTGTAGGTGAACAGGACTATCGGTGTCGTCAGAGACACTCTTCTCTTCATCTTTTGTCGGCAGCTCCACGCTGTCCAAGGCGTCGGCTACAAGACTGCAGAGCGAGCAGCCTTGAGACGCTGACATTTCGAGCTGCTGTCGGTTCTCGTGAAGTTGGAAAATGATTTCGTTTCCAGGTTTGCTATCTGTTGAGGGTGAACACAGCCGCAGCTGAAACTCCACACAGCGGTGACATAAATCTTTGGCGGGTGTTTTTCTCTTCAAACCAGCCACACTGCGGAGAGTGTCAAAGAAGTCTTCGATGATCCCTCGGGTGGCTACGATAGCTGCGTCGAAGGGAGTTGAGATGGCCGACACAGGCTGATGGATTTATCAACCAAAAGCGACAAATCCAAGAGGTTCCATCCATCTGGCGAGGTCCAAGAGTCGTCTGCTCCACTGTCGAGCAGAAGCTCCATCGCCCAGAGGTTTCCCTCCAAAATGGCTTCATGAAGGGGTGAAAGCCCCCCGACGCTGTCCATTGTGCTGAGGGAGTAACCATAGCTGACCTGGCTACTGATAGTTAGGGCTTCCATATCAGCGCCGAGCTTGATCAACAAGCTGGCCTCGTCCTGGCAGTTGAAGTGTATGGCTATATGAAGGGGAGTTTGGCCGAAAGCGTTGTACATGTTCGCATCTGCTCCCGCCTTCAAAAGAAACTCTGTAGTCTCGAGGTCCTCGTATAAGACTGCTTGATGTAACGCTGTGGTGCGGAGGAACCAAGCTTGACGCCATGGTATTGACGGTAGAGGTGCTAGAATTCCGACATTTCTGAACGTGAAGGGTTCCGTTTCCACTCGAGACCAAGAAGTGTTGGCATCCATTCCATTCTCTACTCCTTCTCAAACCGTGACTGCGAATGTTTCTTCCTCCACCTGCCAGTAAGGTATCTCCCAACTCGTTGGAGCACCTGTCCAGGTCTGTTTCTCTCTTGGTGTCATTGTTTCATGGTTCGGTTTGCCTCGATAAGACACTCCCTCTGGAATGCGAAAGGGTCGAGGTTTGGGAGATGAAGAAGTTGTTGGCTTGGGCCACCAATCTGGCATAGGAGCGGTTGTTGGTGTTGGCTTAGAGACCGCTGCCCTTGGAGTAGGAGATGATGACTTTGCGGAGGACGACGACGCTTCTTTCCTCGCACGAGCCAGAGGGCCTGGGCCAAAATGACAACCTAGTCCGCATTTATTCATATTCCACCGTGGCCTTTCCAGGGTGAAGACGACAGAATCAAAGACTTCTTCCATTTTATGCCAATCAAGGTACGTGAAGCTAGTAAGATGAAGGTTGCAGGTTCTGAGATATGAAAGATTTCATAGCGTGATAATAGAGGAGATGCTCTGCAACTCGAGCAAGATTTTCCCGAGGTTGGCGAGGTTGGCGCGCAAACGGTTGGTCTGTTGGTTACACATCTGGGAGCACGACTCATGATTGATACAGCCATATACAAAGCCAGGGTATCCCAGTACGCTTTATGACTCAACAACGCACAGGCATTACAGAATAGCCAGATCATAGCCAAGTATTCGAAGTAGAGTTGATTTATGTCTTGATCTAACTCGCTCTTGAGCTAAAATGCACTATTAGTATACTATGCACTTGATACGTCTTTCCACCCAGCCTGTGAGAATGAGTTGCTGGAGGAGTATCTCATTTAACCTCTTACTCTCTGGTTATCAAGACCTATCCTGGTAAGGATTGATTTGGTTTATCAAAATAGGGAGTGACGAGACATGTAAAGACTGTAGTGAAGGTAAAGTGAAATTCTTCTTGCTTACAAGTCAGTACTAGACTAGATCCTACGATATCATGTACCAAGGTCTTTCTGCTGGGCCAGCTCAAGGTTTGAGTCTGCCTGTTTCTGCCTAATAGATCCGCTGTCACTTCAGCCAGAAGAGCAAGTAGAGTAGTAGACTGGTTGGGATTTCCGAACTGCTTCTCTGACCAAGCATATGTTCCGAGGATTCGTTGTGTTACACGGTAAAAGTTGTATCATCTCTAACGAGACACACCGGGAAACTTGGATCAAGATATTGGAGCGAGTTCTATTTGACAAGTTCTTCTGAAAACTGTTTACTGTTCTTGATACATATAAGCGTGCCTTGTTCTGTCAATCATCAATCATGTGTTCCTGTTGGTATGGCCTTTTGCCTTGGTCTGACACTAGTGTCAGCTGTCGTATAACAAAGAGAGTCACTGTTTGCCTCTCAGATATGCGGATGATCTGGGTGAGCAGTCCTCATATGTCGATCAAAGTTGTCCTTCCTGCTGTAGACATGGCCAGATATGGCCTTTCGACAACCGTCTACTTTGCACTGGTAGCCCTCGCCCTTGCGGTGGGTACGCATGTGTCTTGTCAGGTCTTTCTGGGTAGCAAAGGCCTTGTCACAGCCTGAAAAGAGGCAAGAGAAGTACTTGATGTGGTACTTTTGGTGCTTTCTGGATCGAAGTGTTAGTCCCAAGGTGGCTGACTGGTGGAGAGCAGACTTGGTCTCACGTACGCAAGGTCAGATGGACGTCGGAATGCTTTGCCGCATTGGCACATGTTTCGATCATGGCTCTCGGCTGTGCTCGTCCAGCCGTAGGATTCATCCTGCGGGTTCGGAGAATTAGAGGTTGTAGCGGCTGAGGATGCGGATGCGGCGCCACTGAATTCTTGAGGTGTCCCAATGTGCTGATGATCGTCTGGTGATTGAAGCTCGCTATACTCGCCATAGCTATATGGAGAGTGGGAGCTGAAGGTTGGTTGGCTGGCGTAGACGCTGCTGTAGGCGTGGTAGCGTGGATCAGATTGACTTTGATCTTGATAGTACAAGTGGTTTGGCCACGGCTGACACCTCGAGTCGGTACCTGTGTGGCGATTCTGATCTGCGGATAACTCGTTAAACTGGTTGTAGATGTTCATGTTGAAGAGAGAGGGTTGCTGAGGCTAGCAAGTGTATTGTCGATCAGTGTGCTTCCGTCTCCATAAGGAGGGTCGACAGAAGTAATTAAATCGCCACATTATCAACACCCAGCGATGCCCAGCGCTGAAGTCATATGCGTCAATACGCCCTGAGAGACAAGATTGGGTAGCGAGGAAACAGTCTCGAGAGAGAGGAAACTTGTTATAGTGCAGCCCTGGCAGGGCTCTGGCAACTAAATTGGCCATGTGTTTGCACACAGGGCCTGACGATGCGGGAGAGTTGGGCCCCCAGCTACCAGCTACCCAGCGACCCAGCGACCCGAAACGCGGCCCGCAGATGGGATGACCTGCTTTGCAAGAATGCTAGAGCCCAAAAGAATTCCAGGGCTTCTTTGGGCCATGGGCTAGCCATGTTGGATGGGGCGCGGCTCGCTGCAAGTCATTGAATCGACTGGTGCCCAACTGCGACACGTCGTTTTTCCAGGCTGGAACCTGGGTCTCAACACAGCCAGAGGCCAATGGGCAGCGCAGTCCCAACCGTCATCTCTCTCCAATAGTAACGTAAGCCTCGTTTCCCGCTCTGGCTTCTCTAGCTTCTCATTTCTTGCTGACGGGATGCCCTGCATAAACGTCGAATTTACCCTCGGGCAATCGTCTCGTGAGGGTGAGGTCGACTGGGCATCGACATCGTCAAGCGCGAGCTGAACGGCAGCCCTATATGCAGCGCTCTTTGTACATGCACGTGGACGTTTTCTGACTTGTGCAAGACCCAAAGGCGTTTAGTTGGGCTTATGACGTTTGCTTCCAACCTGCTGGTCAACAGAGCCATGTTGCTATTCTTCCGAGAAACACATCACCATGCCGTGAGTTGTCCTGCACAACCCCTGCGCATCCCCTCGAAGATCTCGCAGATCGATCATCCTGGACTGCCAAACCCCATGTTTTCTCCACCTCGGTGACGGTGTGCGAGTCCAGGCTAGACAAGGATCCTGACGTACTCGGAGAATAGTCGATGGTTGGAACCCTCGAGTCGCAACAGAGCCATCCGGGTGAAGAAAAGCACAGCCGGCACTTGTAGTCTTACGATAAAGAGTAAATACTTGCTATAAGGGTAGGCTAACCTCTTGAGTATTATAGACTAAGCTTTACCTTTAGTCTTAGACAAGTATCTACTGCTTAACTAGAACAAATATGTGTGAGCTATTCCCGTATCTTTCAGTACCCTAGGGCAACCCTAAAGTCATACGAGAGCCAGATTCTATATGACTTATCATGGACGACAAATAAATATCCCATTATTATGTGTTGTAATAAATATGAAAAGTCGACTACAACCGACATGGTTTACAAGCAGTGAAACACTCCTAGACTTCTTTCGTAAGAATCGAAGTAAAAAGCCCACAAAACTGAGCAACCTACGCCTATTACCCTTTGAATACAAATCTGTCATCTCCATCTATGCCTAGGGAAAAAAAGGCCAAGGCCTGGTATGTCTCTGACTAGTATTCTTCTCATGGATTTTCAAGAGTCTTAAGCGGCTCAGACTAATCCCCCTTCAACCGGGAAAAAGACAAAACATAATAGAGAGTCTTGTAACCGCGCTGACTGCCTTCCAGTCTCCTCTTTACAATGATACTCGGGTTTATCAGTGCATTGTGGAGGTTCAAGACCAGCGTGCCACTCGTTGTCCGAATACCTGATGCTAAAATTCCACAAAAAGAAACTAGACAAAAGCTATACCCAAGTTCTGGAACACAACATCGTGTTTCTAAAACAGGTCAGATCTTAGCCACGATACTAGTCAACAAAGCAAGGCCAGACTTACCAGTACCGAGAAAACCCCAACTATAGTGCCTTCCGTTGGCCGCAGTACTTCAGTGAAATATTCACCTTCCCGAACGTTCGAGGTGATGTCCGACGGGATCTGAATACTTCTACCATAGCTGGTATGTAACTTGCTGGGTTAGCGAAGACAATATCGGTAACTCAAGTGTATGAACTTACAGTGAGGGCGAAAACTAAGCGTGGGTCTTCATACATGGTATCAATACCACTTATCCTTTCTCCATGGCGGGAGTCAAGCGAAATGCGGTACTGCTGGCGCTCAAGAACGTCTGGTTCTGGAACCTTGCCAAGCACCTTCTTTTGAACATCATCAGTAGGGCTGTCGAAATGAAACTCAATAGCCCAGATATGGGTGTGGTTTGCATAGATGCCCATGGAAGATCGGTCAATGACCCAAACAGTGATTTCGGTGAGATATGGGAGCAGTTGCCCATCTGTCCCGCCGAATAAGCAGAACGAGCACGGAACATGATCCAGATACGTGGAAAGGCGCGCGTCTTGCACTCCAAAAAGATGCAAAGCGGGATCCGGTAGCTCGGGGTACCAGAGAGCAGAATCTCTTACCTTGGGGCTGCCCGGGCTCTGTCCATCGGTTCTCTCTTTGTCTGACTCAAGGCTGCGTGCGGATAACGACACCATCTTGAGGGCCTATGGCTATGAGTAATTACTTATAAAACAGAGTCAGAAGTGCTTACATCGAATCCTGCCTTGACACTTTGGATGAAACCTCTGGAGTTGGTGCAAGAGATGGAAGTTTTTGGAACGCCTTCGTGATCTCCCACCCAGACAGATCGCGCCCCTTCAAGGGATACTAAGCAGAGCGCACGAACACCTCTGGCATCCATTGCCACTTGAAATCCCACAAACGAGTTTGGTGATTCTGGGTAATCGTCCCAAGTAAAGGCAGCCTCGCGTTGAGGGTGTTCGTACCCAAGCCGAGTAGTATCTCCATTCTCTTGTGTAAATCGAAGGCCCGAGATGTAGTTTTTGCCATAGAGATTCACAAGTGATGCCCAGGCCCTGGACGTGTGTCGTGGGATTGTGATTCCTGCATTGCACAGAGACCTTGAGCCCTCGGAAAACCCTACGGTTGCCGGCTGAAGCGCGGACTGTGCGGTGCGCCATGTGCTATCGTCATCCTTTGCGTCAGGGTTGAAAAAGGACTTGAGAAGAGAGTCGTAATAGAGACAAGACTCCAACCGCATTGCAACTAAGTCGCTCAGTCAACACGCCAGAGCCCAGACACGTCGCCTGTTAACCATGGCTGGAAGACTCTCCCAGCTCCGAGCCTGACCATAAATAGATCTCCATCGCCCGCGCGCAGTTTGGCAGTTGGCTAGCTCGAAAATGTGCTCAAATTCATGCCCGGGCCAGAATCTCGAATACCAGAATTTGTCTGGTAGTTCAATGTTGGCTATGGGTTTGGAAGCCAATCGAAGATTTGCGACGTCGCTTGATCTTAGTCGGACAAGAATCTCAAGAAGAATCTCGTGCGGCAAGGTGAGAAACAGGTCGCCACTGGTCGAAGTCTTCGGCTTGAGTTCCAACTTGGTGCCGTAGCTTTTCGCCGCGTCGGTGTCTGCATAATAGGATACAAGATGGGTCAGAGGAGAAATGTCCATTGGGTCCATTCTTTGAGCACCATCTGTCAGCCGCTCTGCCCAGAGCCTCGCCTCTTGACCGGGAAATAGCTTCTCGACATCAGTGTTGTAGCTAATGAGACCACCGTGGTTGTGGCCCCAATTGATCATGCCATTTTGCACTGGCTGTGATCTGCAGATATCAAAAAGGGCTTGAACACCGCTCTGATTTTGGAATTGGACGTGTGTAGCGCAAAGGAGGCTCCAACATCGGTCGTGGACAGAAAATCCCCAGAGAGGCATAGGTATCACGGGTGGGTTCGGCGGATACTTTCCACCAAATGTTGATTTCATAAGATGGATCTGCACCCAAATATCGTCTATAGTAGACTCGGATACGTCAATGTTGATGGACTGATCAAGGGGAATAATGTCTTCGAATTGCTGCCGCTTTCCGACCCCAGATAGAAGTTAGATAACAAACCGATAATAGCTTATATATCAAATCACACTTCGGGTTGATAGCGCTAGAGATTGGAACACTGTGTAATTTGCACCTACATCAATCCAGTTAGTGGAGCTCCAGAACGGCTGAGAGCAGTGGTGACTGCGCAAGTTACCATCTAACTATGCGAAAAATTATGATATAGCAGACATAAGACAAGACTTCTTTGTAGAGAACCGAGGCATTCAATTGTTTGTCACAAGTAATATGTTCAAGATAAGTTTCTATTACCCTGCACGGGCTCCAATGACGTAGGCCTCAGGCCGCCCAGACCCCTTGGAAGCTCTGGGCACGATGGCTGAGCAACCCCACCAAAATGCTAATGGAACGACCGGAAGCTCCTGAGCTCAAGGGCAACTCACCTCCAACATCATCGGCAAAATGGCAGCTTTCTTGCGAGGCAAGCAGACGGGCATGCAGAATGACCTATCGGCGAGCATCAGACCCGAGCTCTTCATGCCTGATGATCAGGCGCGTTATGGCATCAACTCTCAGATCAGGTAGCCAACATTTGCGCCTAACCCCGCCAATTCAATTCCGTCTGTCTCCCCATTCTTCAGCCAGCTGACCCTCGTTCTTTGTCACAGCTGCTTCGCCTACGATCCCGTCCAGTCGCTGTTAGCTATTGGAACCAGCGAGAGCAAGTTTGGCCCAGGCAAGATATACGTCTTTGGTCAGCGACGCGTGCACAAGATCCTCGCGCCGCCTCGAACCACGTCATTCCATATCCTCCAGTTCAGCGCAAACCGCCTCGTTAGCATCGACGTCAAGAATGAGCTGGGAGTATGGGACCTCGACACGGGCGAGAGAATCGCCGCAATGGTCGTGGCTGGTCAGGTCGTCTCTATGGTGACAGACCCCATGCTGGATTGGGCTTTTCTCGGTTTGCACAATGGCGATGTTCTGGCCTTTGACCTCGATAGAGGGAACCTGGCTCGATCCTTTCGACTGCCCAATTTCTGGAAGGAAAGGGATCCCACCGCCAAGACTGCCAATCTTGTAACCCTGTCGCTTCACCCCAGGGATGTTGGGAAGCTTCTTTTGGGATACACTCACGGCGCCGTCGCATACTCTTTCAAGCAGAACAAAGCTGTTCAGTTTTACGAGTATGTACTGCCTGTAGGCGCCCCGGGTGGCAACGGCGCAGCTACCGATACAGTCCGGAAGCCGAGACTCACGCATGCGCTGTGGCACCCCTCGGGGACCTTTATCCTGACTGCCCATGACGACGGTAGCTTGGTGTTTTGGGATCCCAAGGAGGAGAGAGTCATCCTGGCAAGAACACTTACCGAAATGAACGTGAACCAGCCTGCGCCTGAGGCTCCTGCTCCCATCTACACTGAGCCGATAAGCAAGATCTCTTGGTGCTGTAAGGAGAACTGTGATGACAGTGGGTTATTGATCGCTGGCGGACAACTTCCTGATGCGTCGCCCAAGGGCCTGACCTTTATCGATTTGGGACAGACGCCGGTTTATGCCACCTCTTCATGGCAGGTTCTTGCGAATTATTGCCATGGAAAGCAACAGAGTATTATCGCTCTTCCTCTTGGCGCCCAGGCAGTCGACTTCCTCCTCATCCCCCGTTTCTCTCCGCATTTTGCTGGCGCCCAAGACCCTATAGCTATTATGGCCCTCCTGTCGTCCGGTGAACTCATCACTGTCACCTTTCCTTCGGGATATCCCATCAGTCCGACCAACCAACTTCACCCTTCTGTCTCTTTTGTCCATCCGTTCGTTACCAAGATCAATGTGTCATGTCTAGAACGACCCAGATGGCTCTCCATGTTTGAGAAACGGACTCACGGTGAGCCTCTGCTGAAAGGAGGCGCCGAAGCGCCAAGGCCGCGCAAAAGATTTGAAGAGCGAACAATCATTCAGGCTGCCCATGCTGATAGCACAATCAGGATATGGGACTCGGGGCACGATGACGAGATAGAAAATGGCACTCAACTTCAGGTGGACGTTGCCCGTGCACTGGACCGCTCCGACGATATCGAGATTACCTGCATGAACTTGGCTACCAATACTGGGGAGTTCGTTGTAGGTACTCGGACAGGCGAGGCTATTATTTTCCGCTGGGGCGGGAATCGTTTCTTTGGCAAGGACAAGCCACCATACCTCGATCCAAACCCCAAAGGTCTCACCGATATTAGCTCGAGGGCTGAGCCTGGACTGAAAGAAGGTCTACAGCCCGCCATTCTATACGAGATGATGCAAGGCCCTATCACAGCTGTTCAAGTGTCCAACGTTGGCTTCGTGGCAGTTGGCTCAGAGTTGGGATTTATGACTCTCATCGACCTTAGAGGGCCGTCAATCATCTTCCAGGCTCCTATGACAGACTTTGCCAAGCAAGGCAAGCACTCTTCAATCATGAAGAGCCACCGTGCCCACGCCGAGCCTCAGAAGGAGTGGCCAGTTGTGATTGAGTTTGGTGTCATGAGCCTGGATGAGGACAAGTATTCGAGTATTTGCTGCTTTGTTGGCACGAACTTGGGTAAAGTAATCACTTTCAAGCTACTGCCCGGTAATGAGGGCTCATATTCCGCTCAACTCGCGGGTGTCGTGTCTTTTAGCGACAAGATCATTTCACTTAACCCTATCGAGGCCAACACTGGCAAGCCTGCCGCTGCCACGGGCCAGATAGTCGCAGGTCTCCGAGAGGGGCGCCAAGTTAACGGCGTTGTCGTTGCAGGTATGCACACAAGCTGTCTCCGTTGTATTACAAAGCTGACAATACTTTACAGTTACGCAAACTGAGATTCGAATTTTTAAACCAGCTAATTCGAAGGGAGCGTCAAAGGAGTTTGAGAACATTCTCTGCGACGCTGCTAGCGTGGCAGAACTTGAATTGCAAGGCTGGGCCATTGTGGGCGTCTTTGGAGACAGGACCGCCCGAGCATTCTCGATCCCGGGCCTCAGGGAGATTGGAAAAGCTGATCTGCCTATGATGGACGTCACTCGAAGTACGGCATCTGTCGTAACACAGACCGGCGATGTTTTCGCGTGGTCTGGGCCAAGTGAGCTTGCAGTTGTGCACGTCTGGGGGGCTGGCAAAGGCCCTCAGCAATCCCCTGATACCCTGATCAACCCAAAGCTCGAGTGTCCTCCTCGTCCCACCATCTCCAATCTCCAATGGATCTCGGGAACACAGTACATCACTCCAATGGACCTGGATCTCCTTGTCGGTGGTCCAGACCGGCCGCCGAGCAAGCGTATGATGCAAGCTGCTGCGGCCGAACAGCGAGCAGCCAGAACTGGCGAGCCCGCTGGGGCCACTGCGTCGGGTTCGAACAGCCAGGAAGGCTGGGGTGACTATTTGACAAGGCAGCTCAACGAGAGGACAGAAAAGCTCAACATAATGGGTGACAGCATGGATAATTTGCAGGAGCAGAGCGCGGGGTGGGCGAATGACGTGAACAAGATGGTCGGTAAGCAAAAGAGGAACATTCTCATGGGTGGACTCAAGAGCAAGTTTTTCTAGTCCAGCGTGGAGGATATATCGACTTGTTTCGCTCCAGGTGACGGTTTCGAGACGAGTTAAGTCAGCGCTTGCAACTAGATACCATATGAGATTTTATTATTTTGTAGTTTGAAGTCAATACATGACACTTGCACATTACATCACGGTAAGAATCGGGAGAAAGTTGTGAGTTACCCAAATTTATTCAGTCGACCACTACCTAGTCGCACTTGCAACCTTCTGCGAAATCCTGCTTGTTAGGGGAAAAAAGAAGCACCGCCAGGGTACTAGGATAGGAAAATCAAGTCACTTGACTTGGTCCGCTTGAGCGCAGACAGAAGAAGAGGGGATTTTGGTACTTACCTTTAGTTGCCTTGTTGACCATGTTCGCCATTCGCTTGGCTTTCTCCCGCTGGGCGTCGAAAAACAGGAGCCCACGACGATTCTGTTGGAGGAGCACTAGCTACTTGACGGCTCGCCAGAGGAGCAGGAGGTGCCTGATTCTGAGGCATCGGAACAGTTGCAGGAGGGGACTGAGGAAGCGGAATCTCAAGGTACCCTGGTTCATGGTAATGCAGATCGTCCTCGCCGTGGGTCCTCTGAAGGTTCTCGAACCGCCCCCCTTGCTCGACGGTGGAAGTGGCCTGAGAAGATGATGACATGGCTTCAGGAGACTCGCAGAATGGAATCGGACCAGAAACACGTCTCGGCGTTGGCTGTCTCACTTCCAAGGAATCCCTCTGGGCGGGACGTGGCGGAGTTGGAGCGCGCTGTTTCTGGACCATTTGACGATGCTGCTCCAGAGCCTCTTGGGCATCGTAGTATATTGATTCCCATTGGTTGACCGCATTTTGCAGACGAAAAATGTCGTGTTCAAGGCGGTGGAATTCGTCACTCAGGCGCTTGTTCTTGTCGTTGGCTCTCTTGACCAGTTTCTCCTGCTTCTCCCGTTCCGCTCTCTCGTCGAGGAGAAGTTTGGCGCCGCAGCGCAGCGAGGTCTCCCAGTCCTGTCGCGTATACTTGGCATGCTTGGGGTCAAGCTGAAGTTGCTTCACCCTCTCTCCAAGGGCAGAGTTTCGATCCCAGACGATGAAGGATATCGCAAGACAGAAAAGAATAGTCAGAGACAGAACGAACACCACTATCCAATAGGATGCATCGAGAAAATCGGATTGCGCGGAGGATTCGGACTCTTCGCGGCGTTGAAAGGGAGCGAATGGTGCCATGATGAAAGGATGACTTGAGAAAGGGGGTTGCTTGTTGTAGTCGCTTCGAAGAAAAAGACTGGTATCTAAGACTGGGTCAGCAGGCTGGGATGAATAGTAGAAAGGGTTAAACTATAGCCGAAGCCTGGAAGTGGTTGTCTCAGATGATGCTGCTGAAGCTTGCTTATGCTGGATTGAAGTCTGAGAATTAGAAAGGCAAGCGATGATTTTATAGAAGAAAAATAGCGGCTTGTGCGTTTACTGTTGTCCTAATTTGGGCGATACAAGAGAGTTGTTGATGATGATAGTTTAGCCCTGAAAGCCTGAACAATCCTTTGTTCAATAACACTTGATGCGCATGAGCGGAACAGTAAAAGAGGTCTGCTCAGCCTCATCTGCAATGAATGTTCTTCTTGTGAGGTTTCACCATGTTCAATCACCGTTTCAATTCTTTGTATGCGACTGCTGTTCGCTGGCCCGCCTACAAAGCCCAGAGCATCTTTGAAATTCACAAGCACCACAAAGCCGAGGTTCAAAGGAGAGATGCTTGTTTGGGGAGAATGAAAGAATTGCATTGTTTTCATTTGACGCGTTGATGCATTTTCGCGACGAGGCAACGAAACTAGCTAACAAGGCGAGTCAGGCAAAGGCGGACCATCTGGCGCACCTCCAAAACCACGTGGTAAAATACACGGGTTCAATGCAGCCTGAAGCCTGATAGCATCGAATTCCTTAGTTTCCAAGACTGAAACTGTTGTCAGGGGTTACAAGAGGCCATGGCCCAACGCAAACAATGACATTTATCTGTCTCACTTACAATGACAGACATGTTGATCATGGTCAAGCCCCTTTTCAGGAACGACTCACAAAATCACTCATGAAACCGCCGCACTCGCTAGAGCTAGGACTCAAAGGGTACCAAGACGCATTGAGAGTCTTCAAAGTGCTGCTGTTCTCGGATGAAAACGTGCCAGCTAGTCAGGTACTCGCATGGTGCCCCGGTTCTGGAGCTCCCTTGCATAGACGTCGCAACCGCCAGAACCGAAACGTCTTTGCTGTCATTTGCTACATTCACTTCGAGATCGTCGTTCGGGCCCATTTCGGGAGTTGTTGCAAACAGATCATATCTCGGTGCGGTGAAACACTCCATTCCTTATAGCGCTTTCTGCCCAGTGCGGCTGAGATGTCTCTAACTCTAGTCTGTCATTCGATAAGTTAGTAGCGTACCTGGATATGTCTCAGCCCTCATTACGCAAAGGCTGAAAACGGCCTCCCTGGTAAACGGCCAACTGGAACGTTGTCGAGCTCTCGACTATGGCAACAAGCCCGGCTTGATACTGCGTCCCCCTTTTGCCTACATTCCATAAAAGACTCATGTATCCCCAAGCAATCCAGCAAAAGCAACACCCATAAGCAGAATTCCAAGTCAAGATATTTAAAGACAAAGACTCGCCGACCACCCCCGCAGGCTCTCTTGCACCATCACCAGCACCGACAGCTGTCGTCTCGCCGCTCGCTCCTGTTCCTTTCAGTCATTCTTTATTTCTTTTGTCTCGAAAAAGAAACCATGGTTCGCTCTCTGTTCTTCGCTGGTGCCCTGGCTGCTGGTACCTACGCCCATTCCACCCCCGACACTGAGCTCGTCAAGAGCGGAATCAACGCTGGATACAAGCACCTGGGATGCGTTGCCATCAAGCCCGATGCCTTTCCTCGGTCGTACAACTTTGGTCAGGATAGATGCATACCCGAGTGCTCATCCAAGGGCGACATCATCGGCCTCCATGGCACCAACTGCGTCTGCGATAGGCTCGACCTGTCTTCCAAGCCGATTACCTACCGAGTGACCAAGGTCGACGAGTCTCTCTGCGACCGATGGTGTGATCCCGCCAACAAGGCTCGAGGCACCTGTGGAGGAGCTACTTACCGCGGATGGCCTGTTTACGACCTCTACAAGAGGAACAACGCCGACGTTGTCTTCGTGTCGTCTCCTGATATACGCGCCACTCCTGTAGCCCCTGGCGGGCCGAAACAGTCTCCTGTACCTCTCCCCGATGGCCCGAGACAGTCTCCTGTACCTCTCCCCGATGGGTCAGGAAACAAACCTGGCGATGTATTTCACGACTGCCCTCCTGGAGTCGTCAGTTGCCCTAACCGCTGTCCGAACGGTAACTGCGGTCAGACTCAGCCTATTCCTCAGCCTTGCCGTGGCTGCGGAAACGGAACCACCAACTGGACCGCCCCGGGTTGTCCTCCCGGAGGCTGCGTTTCCCCTCCTGGTAAAGGCCCCGCTCCTGTTCCCGCTCCTGTCCCCGTCCCCGGCGGTAGTTCTGGAGGACAAGGCCAGGGAGATCAGCCTGGACAGGGCGGCTCTGGCGGCCAAGGAGGAGCTGGGGGTCAAGGTGATGCCAATGGACAGGATGGACAAGGCAGCCAGGGACAGGGCAGCCAGGGACAAGACAGTCAGGGACAAAACGGTCAAGGCCAAGACGGTCAAGGCCAGAACGGTCAAGGTCAGAACGGTCAAGGCCAGGACAGTCAGGGACAAGGAGGTTCCGGAGGTCAAGGCAATGCTGGAAACCAAGACGACCAAGAGCAGACAGGCTCCAGTGGACAACAAGGCCAAGGTAATGACGGCAATCCTGGAGGATGCACTGGAAACGAGCCTTGTGTGACTCCCATCGGCGTGAACTCGGCTATGAAGGCTCAGGCTGGAAGCTTTGTGCTTGCAGCAGCTGCTGCCTTTGGTTTTGTTCTTTTGTAGAGGGGTGAGGGATATGGGCAGGATAGACAATGCATTTTGGTGTTGGTATTGCTTTGGCGGATTAATCAGGGATGGAAGCTAATAGAGAAAACACAGAGTTAGAGAGTAATGGTTTTAAAAGTTCATTTCTGCCCGGCTTCTATCAGTGGTTCTCTGTGCAACAAAAAAATAAAGACGCGATGCTTCTTTGCGAGGCTAATCAGATTGTTACTCAACAAGATCATGCATTTAAGTGACAAGCATATTCAGGCCCTCTCTGTTGTGTTGCAGGCATATCTCGCTCCATTCTGCTTATACAGTCACTTCGAATCGAGTTTCGTTAACAGAACTGGTGTTTGCCAAAACTGTCCTCTAGTGAAGGTGAAGTTGTAGATGGATGTGGAAAGGTTAATAATAGAAATGCGGATACCTCGACACCGTCCGTATGCGGCAACTTACTTGCCATTGGAGACTGTAGGGCCAATAACGCCGAGAAGATTATCCACAGCAACGGCCAAGCTATTTATGTCAAGGGCAGAGCTAGGGTCTTCCTTGGCTGAAACTAGGCGATAAGGGGGTTAATTAAAGGAACAGAACCCTGGCAATGATACGGTCAGCATTCGCGAAGTGGACTGAGTTGGGTTGGCTCGGTAAGCAGGCTTTGCCTCATCGTTGGGGGCCTTTGCATGATGGGTTGTGCTGCCCTTTTGCATGCATTGACGGAATGTTGTTATCCAAGAAAACAGTAGATAGCTGGGGTATATTATAGCTTGATATAGACACGATGCTTCCAAAGGCATCCTCCAGGGACAGATATACTCGGAAAACGCTTCGCTGCAAGAAATACAATTATATGCCGCCTCCTCTCAAGAGGAGTTTTGAACCCCACAAGACCAACGCCTCTATGCCAGAAACACGGGCAACTCCCACTACTTTAGGCCAGCTCGGCACGAGTTTGTCGGCTATCAAGCTCTGCAGCGTGGACTGGTTGGTATTTGGTCGTCTCTTGGCCCACATCTGCCGGCTTGGGCGTCCGCTTCCTCTTGAAGAACCAGATGAGGCCAACGCCAATGGCGATGAGCGGAATTCCGACACCTAGGCCTACACCTAGCCCAATAGTTCGACCACTGCTGCTGCTGCTACTACTTGAAGATTCGCTGTCGGCGGTGGACGTAGATGTAGGTTCGTCTGTCGAGGTCGAGGTCGAGGTGGTGGAGAGGGTGGTTCTGGCGCCAGAGGTGAAGGCGGCGGTGATGGTTGACGTCAAGGAGGTCACGTCTTCTGTCTCAGACGCGTCGGCCGGGATACTCGCGACGATACGAACAGGATCCAGGGTGAAGACAGCGTCTTGATCGTTACAGTCGCATCCTCCGAGGCCATAGCAGCAATACTTGCCTCTTCCACAAGGCTGCACTCCGTTTCCGCCCGCTGTTGGGAGGGTAGCTCATCAGCACAGGTACAGATCCACAAGAGCTTCAAGTAGTGCATACAGTCGTCACATCTCGTGATGCAGGTTGGGTCGTTCCAATCGTCCACCTTGCAGCCGTTGATAAAGTATGGAGTGAGGGTATCGTTGGCACTGGTTACGCACAGCCCATTGCTCGCGCAAGAGTCGGTGCGCGCGCAACATGACTTGAGATTGCTGTCGGGATGGGAATCGCATTGGAACAGGTCGAGGTTCTCGTTACTACTTCGATCGTAGCAACCCGACATTCTGATGGTTGGTATGCTCCCGTATGGATGGCCGAGGGTCGAATACCTAAGGTCCTCCGTAGAGAACTAAAAGATCCAAAAAGGGAGAACGGTCGAACCCGTCTCTTTAGGCGGGGAAAGCAGCCATCTTATTTTAAGCAACCTTGAAACTACCCCTGCGCCCGTTATTTGTTCAATTACCTTGTTAGCGCTTACAGTGGCTTAGTGCTATGCAGTATCCGTGTTTTGTTCATCCTCGAACCCAACCAAGAAGGGGTCGATGCGCATGGCTACGTAGTACAGAGCCGGTGATTATTACAGCATTTACCGTAGTAAAATCATTGAACAATATTTGCAGTGTTTATCATGACTTCTACTAGAAGTTCTGAATGTGCTCCATACCTGGTACGCTGACAGGGGAGCCCCCCGGCAGCACAGCCCTATTAGGCCAGTTATCTCTTTGAGGCCCAAGGACCTCCGCACGGGTCACGACAGCGGGGTCAGTCCAATTAAAATGCATTAAACTAAAGGTACTTCTCTTACCACCTAATTTTGCCTATAATAGCGGTACCAGCAGTTCTTATTATTACAAATCGCAACATTGCAGACCCGACATCCATACACAGTCTGCTTCCGGCGTTAACGCCTCTTTTCACGCCTATTTTGAGCCTCCTCCTCGTCGACCTCTACTAACGGCCTCCTTTTCCGGGTCTAACCTGTGATATATCGGGATTTAAAGCCATTCTGATTATTCTTCTAAAGAATGATTTATATAGTGTTTTAGTAGTAAATCCTTCTTGGAGAATAAGTGGGTACCCCTCATGTACTACTGTGGTCACATAGGTCATGTGGGGCGAAATACGGAGCGGAGGTCCTTGGGCCTTAAAGAGATACGTAAGTTACTAAGTGCAGGGCTGGGGATGCTGAGCCTCTCCCGTCGTCTCCGCCGCAATGGATCCATCCTCGACTAATAGATGGCTGACCGCAGATCGCTTTCGCTCGACCTTTAAAGAGTGCCAGTCAAGGAAAATACAGCCGGCCATGGATTCCACTAAAGACCTAAGGGAAGTAAGGGGTTTATTATAAAAAATATTACATTAATTAGAGCGATTTCCTAATAATTGTCGTCCCGAAGAACCCAAGAAGGCTAACGCTAATGACGATAAGCGGAATTCCGGGAATAAGCCTGCACCCCAGCCCAACTGGCAGTGCTGGTGGGTTACGTAACAAGACTTCCGGATGTCTTGTTACGTAAGCATGCATCCAACCAGCAGAAAGAGATGGAATAAATATTGAATGAATCTCCGTCCAGGTTAATAACCATTTCGTTATTGCCTCGGTGCGACAACTTCCAGGCCGAGAATTTCCAAACAACATCCCTATCCCAATATTGCTACCCATCTCAAGTGTCAGGTGTCTAATGGAAGAATAAATAGCATATACTTTGCCAAGTACGATTGCACACTGACTCAAAGGGTCAATCCCGGCCGCTTTATAAAGAGGAAAAGGGAAATTTAACTGTAAGAAGATAAAAGATTGCAGTGGAATTTTGGAAAGAGTGGGAAAGGAAATCAGGCATCTTCATTTGCTGGGGCTGGTCCATAGGACCATAATAATATGATACATCAATCCAAGCAATTTCATACTCGGCGGTGATGTGCCATTTATTATTGATTTTGGCTCCTGTCGACAGGTTGGAGAAAGTCTAGAAGGCGTTGGCTGAAGGTTCAGTTGTCTCTTCTGCAGGATGGTTCTAATGCATGAGACATGCGCATTATGTACCATTTTAAGGTGATAAGTCAGATGTATTTCAGTTTGATGAGATACCCGCCTTGCATATATGACAGATATACCTTACCAGGGTCGGGCATATGTGAGATTGCAGGACTTGTAATAGAGATCAAGGTTATGCAAGGCCAGGCTGGACTTGCCCAGTTTACTAACCCTGCGGAGTACTTGTGACACAATCTTGTCAGGAGCAAGGCTTGTAGCCAAATTTGCCATAATCTGATTGGTCTAGAATCACTGGATTCCAGGTCACGAATCGGCCAGATAATGATGGTGGAATCCACTCGATTTGTAGCTTGTACATCGGTACCCGGCTGTTGTTCCCTCCCCGGGCTCCTTGTACCTTTGCCAACCCGCAATGTCTCCCCTCAAGACTACCAAGTAAACAACACGGGTTATCTCATCAAGTGTCCACCTTGAGTTAAGAGAGAAATACCGGTATTTACTACAAGATTGCCAGCCTATAAGGCTAAGAACAAGGTATAATGTAGTACATATAGGCAGTATCACTACCTGCGTGTGGGATCGAAAGTTCCCTCAAGTGTCTCGACTCCAACAACCAAGTGTCAACCAAGCAACAGAACACATATGTCACACGATACTACTGCTGACGGGCATTATGAAATGACAGCTAAACTGCCATCCTATCCAAACTCGCAATAACGCTGTGACAGAAGCCTCCAAGCATCTATGCCTACCGGGTGGTCTCGAGGGCTTCCACCAGCGGACCGAGGTTTTGCTGCCGTAACGTTATTCTGATGCAACAGGAATACAAGCACAGCTCAGCTAGATGTGACAGACGGCTCAAACGGGGTGGCCAAACTTGCAGACGCCAGGACATTTTCGATCGGCAGCGTTTTCTACAACCCCATCGCAACGCACAACGAAATAGCAGCGATACCCCATACCGCCGTTGTTAGTCACTCCGTCGAATCTGGGAGGGTGTTCTGAGGTTGAGAACCTCCAGCAGGGAATGTACGACGACGACGAGACGAAAGTCAGGCGCAGGTCTCTATGTACATGTTGCTCGTTGCTCTCTCTGAGTAAGGAGTTTGCACTATCCTACTAGGCCCCCCTTACTTACTAATGGAATGGGCTACTCCCACTCAACCCGGATGACCTAAGATGTATTCTGCCGTAGATGAATGAGCAAATTCACAGACTTGTTCGTAGAAAGGTACGTCCTCATAGCTACCTTGTCGGTTATCACACTTCAAGGTTCAGTATTGGCCTCGAGGTGGAATTGACGGAAAGGAGTCATTGGCACTGTTGACACAACTTGACGTCAATGCGTTCGGACGGTCATCGATCATACAAAGAGACGTCTAAATTTGATAAAGGCTTGGAGAACTTTGATATCATCCCCCAAGCTTGGAGGGTTTAGTTGTTATAACTTATAACTGTTGTTGGCTGGCGCCCAACTCGCCAGTTAACGACCCAACATCAGTCGATGAGGGCATTGGGTCGAGATTTTGTGCTTTTGGCGGCCTGATCTGGATTGTTGAGGGTGAATTGCGAACCATGTGCCCAGCAGAAGACAAGGATTCTTAGTTGCCTTGCTGTCCTGCCTCGTTCGCCACGTCTCTAAATCCCCAATAAGAATCATGTTATGAGATTGTTTAGTCTTAAATCAGAAGCCCCTGCATGCTCTACCAAATTGCCAACACGAATTTTCAAGCCCCCTGTATCTCGGGCCACGTTTAGGCCAACTCCCCTCTTTTCTCACTGCGACATTTCTGATGCACTCATATCGCTCGACTGCACGATTCAGGGGCTGGGAATCTTCAGGCTGAAACACCTCAATTTTCACTGATCGACTACAAACAAAGTGGCATTAGTAACTCGAGCAACCGATTCCTCTCAAGCTACCCTTACAGGTCATTATTCCCAGGAACAATGCCTTGGTGTGTACGCGACATGGTAGATCAGTCCTGGGGACATTGGCATTGAGGGGGACAGCGTACCGGGCAATGATAGCTAGATAGATAAGCTTAGTTGAGACAAGTTTGAAGTTTGGAATCACTGTTGAGTAATCCAATCCTGCCTTTGTTCATGGACGTAGAGCGAGTACTTAAGAAGTAAACCCCTATTCTCAGGTGTGCCTCGCGAGCAGGGCTGCAGGGTGGTGCACCATGATCTCTCAGTGTAACTATTAAACGGGAGGCCTCTGAGAGATCTCCATTGGCAAACAGTCGATACAGCTTGTTGAGAGTTGTTGTTGCCCCGTGATGGTGTCTTGTCATTTCTTTTCTGCAAAACCCTTAAAATGGGAGTGCATGTGGGCCCTCTCATAGATCTGTGATCAATGACGCTCCTTTCATCTCCCATTCATGCTGATCGGGCGAGAGCAGAATGAAGGTATCGAGGCAGACAAAGGCGTCGACATGTTGTGGACCGTGCTGCGGCTGCAGGCAGACAGATTGGGTTGGGTTGGGTTGGGTTA
>JAJODA010000375.1:0-25979 GCA_021730345.1 Fusarium cicatricum
CAACCCACCTTCCGACCTGGCTGCCCTGACAGCTTATCCGCTTGAAGGAGAAAAAAAATAAAAAGCTTCGAGACCCAGTTCTCCACTCTGTGCACCCTCTCCAAACACCACCTTCGAAGAGGGACCTGCCACGAGCCTCATCCTCCACCACCTTGGAACCTCGTCTGCGGAGCTCTACAAGGCATCTAACTTGATCTCTGTTTGCTTCCGAAGCTTACATACTTCTGATCTGATTCCTTGGACCCCTCTTCCTCCTCTCCATTCTCCGCAATCCCTCAACTTGGTCTTGTCATCCACCGACGAGGTCCATTATACCCCAGGCAGTCTTTGCGTCGCGGTTTTCTCAACACTACGTCCCTCGTTGACGAGCTTCGCGTCTACAAAGAGTAGCATGGACGGTTCGCACTACCCCTCCAATGGTATAAACGCGACTTCCTCTGGCCAGACTTATCCTTCTCCTACCGCAATCTCTCCCAACCAGCTGCAAACCGGCTCTCCTCTCCCGCAGACTCTGCCGCCGTTGCAGCCTCCAACATCGGCCATGCAAAACATCTATGGCAGCCACCCGCACACGCCGCGGACTCCAGGCACTCCAAACACGCCTGGATCGGCTTCCAACCTGTCTAGCTACCAGCAGCAGACGTCGCAAGCTGCGAACCGTGGCGGTCTTTACTCAATGCCTCAGAACCAATACCCGCCTCCTCAGGGTTATGGCACTTCGGCGCCCATGATGCCGCAGGCGACCACCACTGCCTCGCATCCACAGCCCATCGCGCCCGCGCCCGTTGGTGGACGTGGGCCTCCCGTTCTGCGCCCCATGCCCCCGGGCGGTATCATGTCCCAGCCTGGCGTCTCTTCGCCCTACGGCCCCAGCTCGCTCATGCAGCCCACCTCGGTCATGCACGAGGGTGAGCAGCCTACTCATGTTGTTGGCTCTCAGGGACGACGCGGTATCCTGCCTAGCGCGCCTGGTCGGCCTGCCGCTCCTACTGCTGGCACTGGCGGAACCAAGAACACAGTTATTCCTGTGAAGGACGCAGATGGCAAATTCCCTTGCCCTCACTGCACCAAGACGTATCTGCATGCCAAGCATCTGAAGCGTCATCTCTTGCGACGTGAGTATGAAACGATTATTGACACAGACAGTGAGTACTGACATCATGCGTCCAGACACCGGCGACCGCCCTTACATGTGTGTCCTTTGCCGCGATACGTTTTCCCGAAGTGATATCCTCAAGCGCCACTTCCAAAAGTGCTCTATCCGCCGTGGAAACCCCACTGGAGCTAGCCACTTGTCCCACCCTCAAGCCCACGTCAAGAAGAACGCTCAGGCTCAGAAGGCCGCTGGCCTCGCTCATGACGGTGACCTGAACCACCTCAATGGGTTGAGCAACCTTCCTGGAGACAACATGGTCCACCCCTTTGGCATGGTTCCTGTCTCGGACGGCATGAACAACATGGCTCAGGACCAGAGCCAGCTCTCTCGGTCTAGCTCGCTCGGTCGTCTTGACAACGGTAACAACGCTGACAGACGCAACATGAACGGCCAGGTTATGGGAGCTTCTCAGCCCTACGGCGCCGACCCCAATATGAACAACCAGCAGATGCCTGGCTACAGCATGCCTCCGACTCAGAACGGAATGCCCATGTATGGCGGGTCAAACCAAAACCAACAATCTAGCCTTGATTGGTCTCAGATGTTCCAGGCTGGTGCGCATCAAACCTACGTCAACAACTCTTTCAATCCTAATCTTGGACAGACGCAGATCGGAATCAAAACCGAACCTAATGCCGGGCCCGAAACGACAGGCGACAGTGCCAGCGACCCCCTCTTGTCGAATTGGGGGGTGTCATCACATCTACATAATCCATACAACAAACTCTCCGACCAGATCCTTAATTTCTTCTATCCTCCGAACCAGGCCATCGATCCCCAGAGCGCGGGAATGAATCTCTATTTCTCGCCTGACAACGTCAAAGACTTCTTGGACAAGTACACTCACTTTCACATCCACATGCCCTTCCTCCATGTCGCGACTTTCAAGGTCATGGACGCATATACCGGCTTACTCGCAGGGATGTGTTGCATTGGCGCCTGCTACTCGGACCGTGTCACGTCGTCTAATGTTCGCGAAATGATGGACTTTCTAGTCGTTGCGCTACAACGCGACTGCAAGATGATGTCCAGCGATCAACAACAGACAAGCGACCCGAGATATGTGTCTCGGACTGACATTGAAGAGTTACAGGCGGTTTTGTTAACATCTATAATCTTGCTCTGGAATGGAACACCTCAACAGCGGGAGCGCGCTCGACACATCTATCCCATGCTCGCCTTTCATGCTCGGAGGCTGAATTTGTTCCAACCGTCAAACGACCCCACTTTTCTGTCTCCCTTGCACCGGATTGAGTTCAACCCAAATGAATTTAATCCAAAGCAGTTCAACTGGGAGACATGGATTGACCAGGAAAGGCGCAATCGCTTGATGTTTGGTGTCTTCTTGCTAGACACAGCAATGGGGCTTTATTTCAACGCTCATGCATTGTTCGATGTTTTTGAAATGCACCTACCCCTTCCCTGCGACGATGCTGCTTGGGATGCCGACAAGGCAGATGACTGTGCTTGTGCATTGGGTCTCCACGGCGCAGATTCTGCCCGCGACAAGAACGCCTATGGCACACAACGGGCAAAGCAACCCGAGATGGACTGGGCGCTAAAGACACTCCTGCATACATCTTTCCAAATTCAACCAGGGAGCACCAACCTCTACGGGAAGTTTGTTTTGATCCACGGCATTTTGGCTCTGATTCGACGGGCCCAGATCGACGGAAGCGCGGCTCAATTGTCCAAATTTGGAACACCTCCTCCCAATGATTGGATGACCCCGGCCGGCAGCAATAGCGGACGGGGTACTCCCGTGGATGGGGCAGCTGCCAGCGCGGACCCACAGACCGTACATGCTCTTACCATCGCTCTGGACAAATTCAAGACCAACTGGGATGTGGACATGTCCAATCAGTTCCCACCGACAATGCCTGGTTCGACCAATCCTCGTCGGCATGGTTTTTCGAGGGACGGGATCCATTTCTACTGGCTTGCGAAGTACATGCTCAAGCATACCCAAGCAGCCGAGTTGCAAATGCCTGCGGACGGACGATTTGTGCAGGTGATGCAGTTGTTGAAGTCGGTGAGATCATGGGTGATGTCTGATGGTGCATCAAGAGGTGAAGAGCTGGGATCAGTCGGAGAGATTGATGATCATTATGGTGCTATGGATCTAACACTGGAAATGGCAAAACTATTCAAACCTCTTCCACAGGTGGTGGAAGACGCTGGCACTGCGTCTGTCAAGACGGAATTCGACACAAGGACGGCGATATGACTTTCTTAAAAAACAAAAAAGCACTGTGGGGGTGGGGGTTGCATCTGGAGGCGTTGCATTTTGATTTTATCCTGTTTTTTCTTTGTTTCCTGGGTCGCCGAGGTTTACCAAGTTGATAGCCATCTCGTGATGAGCAGGATTGGTCTCGCATGCATCCAAGGTGGGCACTATCGGTATCGTTGTGCAACGCATTTGTCGAGAATAGACGGAAAGAGGAGTTGCTGCATTATTAGACTTTGATCAAGATAGAGAGGGAGGTCTAGCCGGTTATACGGTCTTCCGGCAGACCATCATGACTTCATGGCTTGGGCTGGTTAATGATGTTTGCTTACACCTTGCTGTGTCTCTAATGCGAATGGTGATTCTTAAATACCGGTTGAGGTGTTCTTTGACACGACTCGAAAATGGATCCGACTCGTAGAGGTGGCTCTGAAGTGAATAACACATGTGAAAATGATGTATCGTGAAGGATCAAGAATGCAACACTTCACGCAAGGATATAGGCAGGATGTTGTGACATGAAGTCGATTCTGTTAGGAAACCAAGGTTGAACAGGGTGTTTCCTCTATGTCGGAATAATTCGGGCATGCATAACAAAATCAATTCTCCTCCTTTTCGTTCTTCTCTACCGTAATGATCTTTGGCGTGTACTTGTGTAGTCTGGCCTTGTCCTCCTCAGTTGGGGTGAGGCCAAAGGTCTTCTCGACTTCATCAGTCAGCATCAAACCTGCACCTCCCCAGGCGAGGATTGCGACGCCAACGCCGAGCCGGGTCTTTGAAGAGAGGTTCTTGTAAGCCCTAGGGGATGGGTGTCAACAGACTAGACGTAAGGGGGAGAGGCCGTGAGATGAGGCTTACTTGAACATGGTTTATGTCTGAGAAAAGGACAATGCGGCCGACGGTTTACATGGTCTGCTGCCTATATGGAGCATGAGCTTGAGTGAGGACACGAGCGTCTGAGAATGAGTATCGCTTACGTCGAGAGCTGATGGGGATAGAGGCTGCGCAATTGTGGATGTTTGGATGAGGAAGTTGGAGATGAAATTTGTAGCTACAAGGGTCACGGGGGGTGTGGGCTGCGGAGCTGGCAGCTCTTCATCACTGCTCTACGTCGACGCCAACTCTGCGCAGAAGCCTAACCTCTGAGGTGAAAAACAAACTATTCAATTTAGGTACTCTTTTATCCAAATCTTTCACCCATCTTCATTCCAGACAGAGAGGAAAGCCTCTGCTCTGCGATGATGGTCCGCAAGAAGAGCTCCGCCAAATCCCCCCAGCCTCAAGCGGGACTCCAGCGACTCCCCCGCGAGCTTATCAACTTGATCGCCGACTCACTCTCACGACCCGACTTTGAAAACTTCCGACTCGTGTCGAAGCCAATCGCATCATGCACGCTGCCGCAGCTCGCTCTATCTCATTTCAACGGTCTTCCTTGGAGACAGGATGGCAAACGTTTGCACGACCTATCCCTTGTCCCAGCCTGTGCAAGACGCATCCGCTCCATCAAGTTCAACATGGCGCGCGTGAGCGAAGAATTCATCGACAGTCTCATGAAGGAAGCCGGAGAAGAATACATAAACGCCTACTGGGGCTCCTATTTTGAAACTCAAGGTAGCGCCACAGAGCCAGTTCACCTGCCGTTGGACCTGGTTGTTCCAGCCTTGACGCGTCTACCAAGCCTGGACTCGGTTTCTTTGACATGGGTGGAAAGTCCATGGACAGAATGCAGGAAATATCAAGACCCTTTTTTTCGAAATGTCTCTATGACGTTGGCTGGCGACGAGATATTCGAGGTGCAACAATCCATCCTCGATGCTCTGCGCGTACGGAACAAGCCCGTCAAGAACTTGTCATTTGAACCGCTGATATTCCAAAAGCTGAAGTTGGCTTCCGTCCTGGACGACGGTATAAGTACCGTTCTGGGGTCGGTTCAACAGCTGCATCTGACCTTGGATTATAACGTCGACTTTTTTCTGCCAAGCCGACTTGAACACTTTGTCTCCTTGATGCCGAACTTGCAACAACTCACTGTCTACGCACATCTGGCGAAAAACAAGCCAAACGATGCAGACTTCCAGATCCGAAAGAAGTTCCAGCATCTGAAGCAGCTTGAACTTAAATGCTTGAAGCTTGACATCGGACAATTTGCCGCCTTCCTCCTACGACATAAACAATCGCTGAAGCAAGTCAGTCTATGGTCTATCCATGGCTTTGGCGACTCTTTGACTTTCAGCTGGGAGCGCGTATTCAAGCTCATGCAACAAGAGCTAACTAATCTGGAGATTGCTGGTATCATTGGTCGTTTTACCACAGACACAGGCGAAGCCCTCATGTTCCACAGAAAAGAAGATGAAACTCGGAGGCATTTACCCCCAGGGGCGATGGACAGCGCAACCATTGAGAAGTATATACTAGAGGGAGGCGAGTATCCTCGGCCATGAGGGCACCCCTAAGCTGAACGTGCTTTGTTTTATGACGTTACGACTGGAATAGGAAGGCTTTGGGATTTGGAGTTGGGCATAGGAAGTGCAACCATGGTTGAACGACTATTTAATGATGTTTACAAGTGTAAAACCAGATCGACTTGGTCTAGAATGGTAAAGAAGCACGCTGGCTGACCTGTTTTCTCTGGTTGATGCTCTACTGTGAATGGTGGTATACTGTGAATTAACGAGTAATACTGAACCAAATTCATGCGGATTTGGTCTTGGAGACACCACTTGCTCGACTGCGGCTCACATGGGTTGAAACAGCCTATGTTTCGCTAGATCTCCCAGAGCTACACTCAGCTCTCAGCAAAGGAGGAACTATTCTTCATATACAGGCGGAGGATCATAGTGCCTGCGTCGGCAGGTACCGCTTGGAACTACCATAGAATGAAGGAGAAACAAGCCCGAGAAGCCGCAGAAGAGAACCCCGAAGCCAAGGTCGAAGTCGAACCCTTCTTTACATGGACCATTCTTCACAGAGGCGGTTTGCACGACGATACTGGCGTAGATGATGGCGACGGAGGCAATGAGAAAGCCGTGGATGCGCTGCCAGCGGCAAAAGTCTCGCCACGAGCTTCGGCAATCTAGACTGAGTGTGAGTAAGTCATGATGGCCAGCGGTTTACTGGTATAGGTACTCACGGGACGAAGCGTCTTGGTTTCCCCAAGCGCATATTGTGAGGATGAGGAAACTCAGGGCCGCCAGGGCCAAGGTGTAGTGTTGCACGAGTGCTAGAGTACGGTTAGATAAGAACGGATGTTGACGCGGCCGAAGAGAGGTGGACATACTATGCTCACAATACATGTTGGCTCGCGAGTGATACTGGGTGTTGTCGAGACTTGGATATCCTCTGTTGAGGAAAACGACGTGAAGGAATGAAATACGAAACGCGTCTACCTGGCCTTATGCTTGGGATGTCTTGTTCATGCGAGTGATTTATTTGAGATACGTGCATTTCTTTCTTAGCTGTGCGTTCGAAGTTTACTTGATTTAAGGTCACTACTCACTCTCACTTCTCTATTAGATGAGAAGTATCTGGAATTTTCACTATTATTAACCTAACCTTGAGTATTCTTAAAATAAGATTTAGTATGATTTGGCTAATCTTGGAGGATATCAAAACTATAGTAGAATCTGCCCGAGCGGCTGTGTGTTCCTTCACCCGCTGGGCCAGGCGACCTAACTTTCTATAGCTCGGTCGACGGCCCCTCGGATAGCAGACAACATGATAAGCAGACAACTCGACATGTATCTTTCTTTCAAGTCTTGTTCTCCAAGAGGCCTAACTGAACAAAAGCAAGTAAAACCACGGAAGAAGCCGAGAGGGCGATGAGCCTGAGACAGTAGGTGGCTTGGAAAGCTTGAACGAAATGAAATGAGAGATGAACAAAAGCAACGAGCAGCATCAGATTAAGTTTAGTGATATAGTATGGTATTGAAGAAGGGATCTATACGTAGTACATTGTTTGGATAAGGGAACATTGACAAGACAGTTGCAATAAGTGGCTGGGACACAAAGTGGTAGATAGCCCGGGCACATATCGGGACGAACAAGTTCAGGAGAGCACGCCTCCCAAGGTTGATTGGAGGGCTTAATAGACGATAAATATGAGAAGTTGAGACACGGGAGAGTTAGAGAGGGTTAAAGAGAGACACGCCAGGATGAGGAATAATTCCATCATTTCCGCGTATTATGCCAAGAACTACTATTGTCTTGAGAAAAGAAGGGAGGCGAAGAAACATGAGCGGCTGATGCTTCTGGCCAGGAAATGACAAGCCATGTCATGGAAAGAAAAAGAACTTTGAAATACGACAAAAACGCCATGTTAAAAACTAGAAACCAGAACCTGAGGAGAGAAAAAGCCTGCAGCGTAGTGCCGTAAAGTGCCGTAAAGTGCCGTGCCGTGACATTGGATGCTGACGTGCAGAAGATCACGGTGGACATGTAGTCGCAGTAGTTTGATAAGTCGCCACCAAGGAGATGGATGGAAATACAAGCCAATAAAACCTATCTGCTCATCCCTGTTTCGAGAGCATTCCTCATCAAGGCGGCGAGTTGGTCTCTGGAATGATGAGACAAGGGGGGCCAGACTCTAGGGAGAGGGAATGATGAAGAAAGAGACGACCATGTAAGGCGGGTTACACATGGCTCATACTACGTAGTAGTCTTTCGCTTTTGCATGAATTAACAGAGAATTCTAGACTCCCAAAGAGCCAACAAAACAGAGGGGCAAGGAGGTGGGCTGCAGGAGATCATGGATGATCCTATTCATGATGGACATGAGTGCCTCGGTAGCCTGCAGGAGACTAATAAACCGTCATGCAGGAGATGAAATGAATGAGATGCCAACAAAGCCCCAGTCCCCCAGAGAAATATGGGCTGGCAAAAGAAACTATGCATGCATGTCTAGGATGGGGCTGGTCAACCCACGGCACGGAACCTCGTTTGGATGATGGGGGCGGACTAACAACGTTTCATCCCGACATTGCATCTCATCTGGTTCTATCCGTATTTAGCCTTGTAATCGAGGAAGTCGTATCAGCTCATCTACCGGAGAGACGCCCTGACCGTCGGGTTTCTATATCGAGTTACCATGGATCTGTCTGTTCCATCGCGAGGAAACCCCTGCATTTCTCCATCCAGGGACCAATGTGAGTTGAGGATGGATGGATCCCCCGCGATCCGCTCATTAATCCATCAAGATGTGCTAATTTGCAGAACCCGAGGTCTTTTCTTCCTCTTGTCTTTCTATTTCTGTCTTGGCTTGGCACCCGTATTACGTTCGTATCTCGGCCAGGCTGGATATGTATATCGCCCCCTTGAGGCTTGCGAATTTCAAGGACTGGAATGAGACGAGGCGGCACCATCCCGACAGCAGTAGAGAGGAAGATGGCAGAATTGATCCCTTTCGCGCAGATGCAGCAGATAAGCCGCCTGTGGGGTTTAATCTAGTGATTCGGCATAATTTAGATATATTAACCAGTTGAATAACCAGACGATCGTCCTCGGAACGTCGTTTAATGGGATGCAACGCCGTCTTATTGGTCCAATGACCCGCCTTTGCCATGCTTCGCGGCGCCTTTGTTTGAAACGGAATGAGGCGAACTTGACTCGAACCAACAAACAGACTCCAACGGAGAAGAAACTTGTTAGCCGCCGCTGTTCTTCTTTGTCTTGTACAGTACATCCAGGCCACCAGTGTGCTAAAGAATCCTTAGTTTCCGTGGGATCGGTTTGAGTTCTGGCCAGTCAACGACGAGGAACGCCTATTTGGCCCAGGGCACATTCCTCGAGTCAGGCACAGGTTTGGAGGAACAACGCCGTTGCAGTTTAGACTTTTTCTCTTTTCGTTTCTTCTTTGTCAATGTCGTTTCTTTTTCTTAGCTACACAGGCTCTCCGACCGATGTCCGGTTGCGTACGCTTATAGTCTGTCTGATATGTGATGGCTGCACATATTATGAGGTTTCAGACGCAGCATGGCACCCTGAAAAGTGATTTGTCCAGCCCAGCCAAGGAAGAGACACAGACACATCTGGAATGTAGTTTTGGGGCCACATGGATAATCCAATAGGCCCATAAGTCATCGGCTTCCGGCCCAGCTTCCTGCATTGGTCGAGCCGCGGGCAGGGGTCGTGTGGCTTATAGCAGAGAGACAAGACGAGGCAAGATACACCACAAGTTGCAGATATCAAGAGGGATGGGCATTTGCCTGTTCCAAGATAGATGCATACTGTTGGTGGATGCCATGTAGAAAAAAGGGGTGTCTGCACAGAGTAGATGGAATGCCAACAAGCAGGAATGGGAAGCCCTTGATCCTTCTTTTCCTCTCTCCCTGCTCTTCAACGCCATTGATTGTCGTCCTTTTTCCACTCCCAGAAGGAGATTCACGTCTGACTGTCCTCTTACTTTTGCGATCTCGATCGCTTCCGCTAGTTACAGCTGAACTTGTTTGTCGATTCGTTTCCCTCCATTCGCGGCTTTGGTTCGGATCTGCATCCTAAGAAGGGCTGAAGAGGGCAATGGTGTTAGCCGTTGGGAGCACAACCGACGTTGCTCAAACAGGTACAGTCTTCACTCCTCCTCCTCCTCTCTTCCCAGTCTTTTTCACCTTTGCTTCGTCTTTTTGGCCTCTCTCTCAGTCATGCCCTGCCTCTTGAAGCACCCAGCCTCAAGGTGAAATGTTGCCCATCAAGGCAGGACCCACGATATAACGTCTTCCTCTGGCCCAATCCCGCATCAACCTTTGGGACGAGCTGGCTAGTCAGTGTCGGCTCGTCACACACACAAACATACACAGACAGACGCATGTGCCTTAGCAACACCCGCACCACCTCGACGATTTCATGCCATGTGCATCTGCTAGCGGGCGAGGCTAACAAACCCGTTCTAGAGGTGGCCCCTGGTCGAGCGCATCTGCCGCGCTAGCGAGCCGCGGAAGAATCCAGGATCCCCGATAATGACGGCGACGACGACAACGAGAAAGAAGTTGAGCATCAGCAGCATCAGCGGCAGAGTTGGCGGAAACAGCAGCAAGGACAACATGAAGAGTAACGGGAAGAGCAGTGGGAATGGAGGTGGTTGGAGTTTTGGGCGCTGGGGTTCTTCGGCGAAGACGACGACGACGACGACATCAACAACTACGAGCACCACGGTATGTCTCTGTGTTCTCTCTATTTTCTCTCTATGCTCTCCATGAATTACTTCCGCCATCCCGACTCATCTCCATCATCTCCATTTCATTTACTATTGCATATCCTGTACTTTTAATCATCAAGTCAAGTCCGCTCTCTTGCGTCGTCACCCCACTTTTACTCCCTCCTCCCATTTTACCTTTGCACCACGCACCCACATCCATGGCCCGGTCCAAGTGGCACCTCTTCAACGCTCAGGCTAGGTTCTTGGGGCTTGAGCTTTACTGTACTTTGACTTGGCTTCGACGTTTGAAAAACAGCCAAGTTTCAAGGTTCCATGACCGTCATCAGGCCAGACTGAAAGCCGGTCAGTAGCCCTCAAGACAGACACACTGAAGAAAAAAAGAGCGAGGGAAAAACAAACAAGGAAAAAACACCAAGAATCTTAGCAAGGTCGTCTCCCAGCCCTGTCCTGGATATTTTCACCCTCAATTTCGTCCTCTAGCTCTTGATCGAGTCTCATCTTGACCTGGGGAGGCTTGTCCTCACTCTCTTTTCTTCTTCCTTACCCCTGCAACTCTGTTCCAAACTCTCATCCTTGCTCTGGTCCCAGGGCCGCCCTCAAGCGTCCCCCAATGGCTTAACGGCCCACGTCACCCACCCGCGCTGACAGATTCTACTACGACTAGCATCATCTCCTCCCGTCCCAGTCCCAGCCCTCGGCGTCGACCCAGGGCCCCCCTTGGACCCATTCTTCCCTGTCGACTGCGTCCAAGACTGCCCAGTTCCAGGCCACTTCAGCTGCTACTACAGCGACTGCTACTGCTTCTGCTGCTGCTGCTGGCCAAGGTCAAGGTCAAGGCCATTACCACCCTCACGCATTTCGCTCCCACCACCACCACCAACAACAACACGCCAGCACGTACCCGTCGCACCCTCCTCCTCCGGCTGCCGCCTGTACTGCCCTCTCCGACTCCAATTCCATCTCGTCCGTCTCCTCCACCTCAACCAGAGCATCTACAACATCATCAGTTTACGGTTCCCCTCCGGCCTCCACTCCCGTCTCTTCTCCTGCCTCGTCGACTACTTCCCCCACTCCGAGATCGACTCCAACATTCGCTACCACTGTATCTTCATCCAAGTCCGCCTCCAAAAAGACCGTCCACTTCCGCTCCGGCGTCGCCAGTAATACCACAAGTAGCAGCAAAAATAGCAGACCTCCAGTCCCAGTCCTCTCTGTCGTCCCTCCGCCTGGCCAAGACGGCGGCGACGGAGAGGCAAGACGGCCCGCTATGCAGCGAGTTTCCTCCTTCCTCCCTTCGTGGGACAAGAGGTCATCCGCCTCTCGCCAGGGCCTCTTCGGCTGGTCCTCGAACCGCTCCAGCACCTCAATATCCGGCGCAAACCCCAATTCGCTATCTAGGATAAACACTGCTGCCGCTAATGCGAACGGCCGAGTGCAGCGGGAAGCCTTCTGGCCTGCGACCCTCGACCGCGAATGCGACAAGGCTGCCCGCATTCTCAAGTCTTTTTCTAGTACGCCCACCTTGCCCACGCCCCCAGCCTCTTCTCTGCTAACACAACGTCCTCGCAGCCGATGGATATCTTGTCCCGGAAGAAGAAGAAGAAGAAGCCGACGAGGCCCAGTCCCAAGTCAGCGAGCCTCGCTCTCCCAAGCGGGTTACCAAAAAGATCCCTAGGCGAATTATCCAGAATGCCGCCGGAATCGCAATCTTTACATGCATGCGCAGCGGCCTCTGGATGACAGGCTCCGGAGGCTCCGGCATCCTCATCGCCCGAAAATCTGACGGCACATGGTCGCCGCCCTCAGGGATCATGCTGCATACTCCTACTCTTAGCTTCATTATCGGCGTCGATGTTTACGACTGTGTCCTTGTGGTCAACAACCTCGCCGCCCTCGAGTCCATCACCAAACCCCGTGTTACCCTGGGCGAAGACGTCGGTCTTACCAGCGGTCCCCTAGTATCCCTGGATTCAGACGAGTCGCACATCAAGTGGAAGGACTTGGGTAACACCGTTTTGACCTACATGAAAGCGCGCGGCCAGACTCAAGCCGTGAATCTCAACGGCTGCATTCTGGCCGAGAGGGGTAACGAGAATGAGCGCTTCTATGCCAGTCCTATCACACAGATGGACATTCTCGCCGGCAACGTCGGCCGGCATGTGGAGGAGACGCAGCCCCTCTTTGAGGTTATTAAGATGGCCGAGGGAAGGACAGACTTTGACGCCACCGTTATCAGCAGATTGGCCATCGAATGCGCACCAGGAGACGCTATGATCGCGACCCCCAAATCTTCGACACCCGCTTCTCCTCACACTCCTTTTGGAATCCCTAGTGTTGACGATCCTGATCCTTTTGGTGTTTTGGCCCTCGAGATGGCTGGCCTGGAAATCAGAGAAGCCGGGTCACGGCTACGACCGACTAGCAATCAGTTCGACTTCAACCCCGCGCCCACCAGCCCAGCCTTTTCCAAGTTCAACAGACAGAGCGTAGACACTTTTGTCTCCAAGAGCAACCGCAACAGTTATATGTCGTCACGCACCGTCAAGAGTCAGATGACGGATGCAGGAACACAGACAGACGTGGGGACCACTCCCGAGACGACACCCAGCCCTGGTCAAAGTGAGGATGGCCACGAACGGGCCTCTAGGGCACAGATCCCCGAGGTGACAGAGGAAGAGGAGGAAATCGATTACACAAAGGTCGACCTGACACCTATAAGACACCTGAGCGGAAACCACACCCCTGCCAGTGCAACCAGCCATAGCAGCTCAACCGCTGTGGAGCAGGACACACTCAAGGTTGAGCCTAGAGATGACACTGACAAGGCCTCGAGCAATTATGAAAGCGACAGGGATGACAAGAGCAGTCGAAAGGCAGACGACGAAAACGACTCGGACAGCGACGCGGATGCGGATGAGGAAGACGAGGAGCCCGTGGTATTCGAGGTGGCAGCCGTGCAGCCGGCAAGGACCCAAGCTGTCGCGTCCCGAGTGATCCACGTCAAGGGCAACATGGTCAACATCCCCAAGCGAATTCCTCCTCCGCTGCCCATGAGGAGCCCGGCCAGGACATCTCGATCGAGTAAGGGCGACATCGGCGATGTCACCAGCCTCCGAAGCCCTCTACGACAGACCTTTAATGAACATGATATGGAGTCGGATGAAGAACAGTCTTCGCCCTACCTGAAGCCGAAAGAGCTCAAAATCAGCAAGGTCAGGACCGACGAGCGAAAGGTTGAGGATCCAAAGCCTGAAGCCATCAAGCCCGAGGAGCACAAGTTGGACGACGACAAATCATCCGATTCGGAGGCTGAGTTCTTCCCTGCCGAGGAGGACAAGACGCAAGATGCCAAAACCGAGTCCGTCAAGACTGAGGTCGTCAAGTCTGGTATCACAAAGACTGAGGACGCTCAGCCCGTCAAGGAAATCAAGTCTGAGTCTGTTCAAGTCGAGGAGCCAAGAATCGAGATTTCTACAGGCGATTCCGAGACCAGGTTAAACGGCGACAAACTCTCCCCCCGCATTCCCGAGCCCGAACGTTCGGACGAATCAGACGCGGCCACCAAGAAGCACACTTCATCCCTCTACACTCGAGTGACTGAAGACCGATCGAGTTTTGATGGGTCTTCACTTACCACGCCCACCTCGGACCGACCGTACTCGGTCATCGATGACACGACTGAAGACGAAACGCCCAAAAAGCCAACGAGAGTAATGGAGCGCGGTGAAGTAAACGAGAAGCACGATGGACTAGAGAAGATGGGATCAAAAGAAGCAACCCCCAACACCATCACGGTTGCGTAATCGAAGACGAGACGATGATTTTACACGGGTAGATGGGTTATGGCGCACGGCCTGAGCTGTTTATGGGAAAAGACCAACTTGACAACTCGCGGGCTCATGGGAGACGAAACTTTTGCGCGTTCTTGTCGATACTTTGGTGGAAGTGTACGTTATGATGGGTTCTTTGGGCGGGCAATTCTTCCTCTTTTACGGCGTTTGGCAGGATGATCATAATCATTTCACCAGGATCCTCGGGCAGCGCAGAGCTGATACCAGCTCGAGGTGCAGGATGATGGAGAAACAGGCATTGTCGAAGTACCAGATGCTCTATGGGATGGAAAAAAAACCGAACATATGGATGGATGATTGGGATGCTTGGGTGCGAATGATGTGTAGGGAGTTGTTGTTTTCGTGGATGGGTGTCTGGTGAAAGGCAGGTTACGCTGGAGTAGTATTCCTAATGCCGTTGAATATAATGTGAACCCGACCCACTGGTTCATGAATGATCTGTTCGAAAGAAGCATATAAGTTACCTTATGGAGTCAGTGGTTGTTTGGTCTTCCTAAGGGGAAACAATAGCGTGCAGTGATGGTGAATGCCACTGGCAGCTGCCCGCCAGGTCCGCCAATACTTTGGAAATCTTCACCTCTGTTTGATCAAATGCTCTCCTCTTTGCATACTTGTTTTGTCACATACGTCGGTCTTTTTTCCTAACATTCTTGCTCACCGTCGAGAAGAGCTTCTTAGAGCTCACTCTCATGATGGCCTATCACAAGACACCCACCAAGAGAGAGGCAGATCACGTGCCTGATATCCAAGCCACTGATGGCACCCCACCAGCCACACCTGTCGCGTCGACACGATATAGCCTCAGACGCAGGCGCGCAGCAGGATTTCAAGCCCATCATATCAACCTCGACAACCAGGGACCATTCCCACCGTCGCCGTGCAAACAGCAACCTCAGAGCGCGAGCGCCAGCACCCGAAGATATCGCAACCGCACAATGTCGAGCACGGCGGGCAAGTGGCGCGAGGAGCAGGTCCTCATCATCTGCCCCGGCAGCCGCACCACTCTGGCCCAGCTAGGATGCAGCGAACTGACACCCCCGGCCCGGCGCATACCCACGAGGATGTTTAGGGATGGCGAGCAATGGGCGCCCTATCATAGGACGAAGCGCACGACAATTGTCAACGGCGTTGAGGAGGATGAATGGGTGGAGGATATGGACGAGGAAGAGGGAGCTGTGTACCCCATTCAAGGTAAGGAATTGCCTGCCATTGAGTAGCTTGGAGAGTGTCGAATGCTGATTGCGCTGTGCAGCTGGCCGCATCGTCAACATGAGTGCGCTTCTGGCCTTTCTCGATCACGTCCACGGCCTGCTCACAACGACATACCACAACACTCCCATCATGCTCATGGCCTCACCACAATGGACGCGACCCGACTGCGAGGCCATCGCCCGGTACGTCTTTGAGAACACGCGCACCCCGGCTTTGTGTATAATTCACAGCGGTATCGCCACGCAATACGGCTTGAAGTGGCCCAACATGACTGTGGTCGACATCGGCTACCAAAAGGTGGACGTGACAGCGATCCACGACGGGCACGTTGTGAATCACATGGATGTCGGCGCATCCGAAGCAGACAGGGACGTCAGTGGAGGCGAGGTCTTCACCCGCAGTCTGCACAAACTACTGGAAGGCAAGGGATTCAATCACGACATGGCGGAGCAACTGAAGAAGAGCAGCATCTGCGAGGTGCTACCTTATGCCAGCACCGAGGAGGAGTTGGTAGAGCTTCCCACCGAAAACACGGCTGGCGTGTTGCCTGTCAGTGCAGCTCCCGCTGCCGCCTCCGAGCTAGCTGCGGTAGCAGCCCCTGAAGGGCCCAAGCTCACGGAAATCGCAGAAGGGGACGAAGGCAACGGCAATGCCGATGATGACGGCGTGTTGGACGTGGCAGCCATTGTTACGAGCGGGCAGACCAAGGAGTTCCTCGCCAAGAAGGAAAAGGAAAAGGCCAAGCCTGGCAGGAAGCCCAAGGATAAGGAGGCAGAGGGCGCGGCAAGGGCTGCGCGTCTACCCAACTCGAAGCGCACACACAACATCTTCTTTTACGAGGAGATTATTCAGGAGGATGTTCCTCCTCCGGCCAAGGAGAAGGAGGCTGCGGGACAGGCCACCAACGGCACGACTGAGGGCGCCCAAAAAGACGGCGAGGCCCAAGGAACTCAACCTCCCCAGGGAGACGCTGCGGCTACCACTGCTGCGGCGCCAACGACAGATGGGCCCAAGCCCGCTGAAGGCCAGGAGCAAACGCAACCGTCAGAGCTCAAGCCCGAACCCAAGCCCGAGGTCAACCCCACGCCAGCTCCTCCCGCCAACGAGACCCCCGAGCGCCGGCCAAAGCGCGTCCGTCGCGACGTCGAAGTCGGCCTGGAGCGCTTCAAGTTCGCCCAGCGTCACGAGATCGACCGCATCGTCAACGCCATCTACCGCACCGTCCAGGGCATTGACGACATGTATATGCGGCCCGCGTGCTGGGACAACCTTGTCTTCGTCGGTAACGGCTCCCGCCTGCGTGGCCTGCGCGAGAATATCCTCCAGACCCTCAACGCGCGCCACCTCGTTTCGCCCTCGACCGCCACCATGTTCACCTCAGAGCTGCCCTCCAACATGGCCACACCCACAGGAACCGGCGCCCAGACGCCCACGGGCTCCTTCACCGGCGCGCCGCACCAGCTGTCGTCGAGCGGCGTGAACCCCCTCCTACAGGCCGCCACGACAGCCGCCGCGGCGGGCGGCAACCCTGGCGTAGTCAACAACAACGTCGTGGGGACGCCTCAGCCTGCTTCCGAGGCCGGAGGCCCCACGACGGGTCACCACTTCCACAGCCAGACACCCACGAGCATCAAGACGGCCACGCTGCCGTCGTACCTGAGCGAGTGGACCAAGAACGGCTTTGAGGAGGCCATGTTCCTCGGCGCGCAGGTCGCCGCCCGTATCGCCTTTTGCCTGCACTCCAACATGGACGCGCAGACCATCGAGGCCCAGCGTCTGATGAGCCTGAGCAGGGTTGACTACAAGTAAATTCATGACTCCCCTATTCAAGTGACACCCGTGCTAACAGTGTACAGTGAGCTTGGCCCCAAGGGCATCCGAACGCACTCGATGCTTGGATAGACTCTTGTACGATTGCATGCTTTTTCTGTTATTGCTAGCTTTTCGCGTTCGTATTCTTCACCTTTGGGCTTTTACGATGCGGACTTGTTCCAGGGAGTTTTCGGGCCAGCGAAATGGTATCGGGAGGAGAACAAAAAAGGGAGAGTCGAGGAGGAAGGCCAGGGAGAACGTGGTAATATCATAGATTCAAATATGCCTTGTATGAATATCATCGCTATTCTGGGAAAGTGAATAGCTTAGCTATAGTTGTATCAGCTTGCTATGCGACGGGAGAATTTGAGCAAACTTACGTTAAGATCGACTTGCTTGGCTTTGACTATGATACATCAAACTATTCTACGGTGAAGTATGGCTCCTAGTATAACCATCATTATCCAAATCATGATCCAAGAATGATTATTACCAATCATCTCCTCGTTCTCTCCCATTTCTCTTCCTCTTCCTCAATAGCCACATCGTCAGATTCACCATCCTTCATGCATCCAGGGCTCGTCAACACAGTAATAGGCTTGGGTTTTCTGCTACAGCCCTTAGCCAGCAGCGTTTCGAATCGCTGCTTCCTCAGCAGCTTTGTGCCAATCAGTCCTCAATAGGTAGATATACTCAATCGCCGCAACTCTGTTTCGTTCATTAGTATTCTCTAGTCTTTCTTCTCGATATCAAGGGTTGACTTACGAAAAGGTGCCAACGGTGACACCAGCCCACAGACCAGATAGTTTCCAGTCGAGATAGAGAGCCAGGAAGAGGGAGCAGGGGAGGGAGAGGGCATAATACGCAATCAGGTTGGCGGGTCCTCCGATCGACTGCTTTCCAATTCCTCGAAGCAAGCCGTGAGCCCCTGCTGCCAAACCGTCAAAGACCTGCATGACCGACACAATCGGCATAACGGTTGCGACAAGCTCGATGACTTCTTCATCCGTAGTAAAGAGAAGGGGGATCTTGTAGCGGAGGCCGGTGTAAAGGGCGAGGTTGAACATGCCAATGATACAGGCGGCGGCGAATGCCTAACAAGCATGATTAGCCTTGATGTAACACCAACAGAAGTGTCACTAAACCACTTACCACGATACCAGTCATCTTGGCTGGTTCGACGAGGCCAGCTCCGATCAAGTTGGCGATACGAGTCGATGCAGCAATCGACATGGGGAACGGGATCTCGTACGAAATGGTCGTGATAGTCGCCAAAACGCTCTGTGCAGCAAGATACTCAGGACCGAATCGACTCGAAAGCAGTGTGAGGATCTCAAACGCCAACCACTCGGCCTCAACCATGATCATGCCAGGCAGAGCCAGTCTGATCATGCCCCACCAGTTGGTCAGAGCACGTCGACTGAAACCACCCCAGCATTGGCGGCCGTCGACAAAGCGAATGTACAGGAAGAGAAAGACGGGGAGGAGGTTGTTGCTGATGGCCACAGCTGTCGGGGCACCAACGAAACCCCAGTTCAGTTTCCACACCAGCAGCCAGCTCAGAAAGACGTTGAAAGGCGCCACGATAAAAAGGACGTAGGTGGTTGCACGGAAGAGGCCTTGAGCCTGGGTGAAACGTTTGCCGCCTTCGAAAAGGACGAAGCCAGGAATGCTAAAGATCATGACCCTAAGGTAGAGCCCGGCGAGGCGAGCTGATTCGGGCTCGGGAACCAGATGCGAGATGATGCTCTCAGAGAACCACCACAGCACGGCAACCGGAATAGCAAGGCAGGACAAGAAGCATGTCATCCGCTGAAACTGCAGTCCAACGAGGTGCCTGTGGCCAGACCCGTACGCTTGAGCACATAGCGTATCCAGACTTGTTGCAAGGCCCTGGAAGGGCGCCAAACAGGTGATGGCCGCGGTCATGTTGGCCACTGTGCAAATCAGCGAGTCAACTCTATCAAGTTTCGCAGGCATAGTCGAGAGAACTTACATGAAACGGCACCAAGCTCCATCTTGCCAATGCGACCAACGGCAAAGATGCTCGTCACATTGATCGAGTACTGCAGAAGAAAGGTGACAATAAGCGGCGCAGAGTATTCCACGATGGTCTTGGCCTCTCGCTGCCAGGTGGTCTGGATTCGATGCTCGGCTACCGCATGCTCCCACGTCTCGTTGAGATGCTCGGTCCCCAAATTGTCCGTCTGGGAGCCCAAGAGAGGCGCTCTTTCGTTGGGCGGCTGAACCGTGATCGATGGCGCATCCTCGTCCTCGCCCTGAGGCACCTTTGTGCTAAAAAGGTGGCGATAAAGCCGAGAGAAGAACCCCTGCTGTCGACGAGCATGCTTTGGCGGAAGAACATGGTTGTCCCGGAGCAAACTGCGCTCGGCGTTGCGAGACTGCTTCCTTTCCAGAGCCGTCATGGCCGGCTCATCAAATGTCTGAGGGTTAAGGATAGGCCTGGAGCCTCCAAAGGCGACACCACTTGGTCGACGATACATGGTAGGACCCGTATCAAAGTCGGAGACGGAAGCATCGTCGATGGCGTTGTCTTCAAAGTCGTCGTCTGAACACTCTGCGATATCCCTCGCCAAGGACTGCTCTGCGATAGGCGATCCAACCCGCCATGATGATGATAACGCTGGGTGCGCGCCAGGACCGTGGGGAGTGCCATAAGGCGAGACCCCAGCTCCTCTTCCAATTGGATCCATGGGAGAGTTTGCGCAGCCGCCGAAGGACTGCCGGTTCTCTTTGAGATGGCTGTGACTCAGAGGCTCACGTAGGAAGCTTCTTATCTGCAGGACCCGAGAGAACGCCCACCAGGTCAAACGTGGAGTAAAATGGTTTCAAGAGGTTTCACACGATATTAAAGCTGTGCTGCTCCGAGCCAATCCTGACGCCACGATAGATGAACCGTCCTGAGGCACGATGTTGATGAGATTGAGAGGGGAAGAGAGAGTACGAGTTCGTGAGGAGAGGTCGTCTAGTTAGAGCCAAGCTAAAAAGAGGCGAATTAGCCCAAGTTTGTTTTTCGGCATGGCACAAGACCTTTGAGTTTAGCGTCGAGATAGACCCGCCCTTTCTTTGCCGTGATCGGTGGAGCCATCGCCATCTCCGGCTCGGCCGCTGAGTCCAGTAGTTTTCTGAATCCGGCCAAAGACTTGCAATCTTTTCCCCTGTGACACATTCGGCGGGCGGGGGAGTCCGATGCATGCTGACCTCTGCAGGGCCATTATCGGTGGATCTCTTCCTTGTCAAGAGCATGCGGGGGTGGATCAATGCTTGGGACGGTTTGCGGCATGAGTATCGGTATCCGTGGAAGCTCATGATAAAGCGCTCAGATAGTATCTTGTGTATAATGCCATTGGTCAACCCTTGACCACTCCTAGTCCGTGTCCTCTACCACGACTGGCCCATCCAGTCAGGCTCGCTGTGAACCATTGACGCAACCCAGGGTATCTCATCGCTTCCATATCGCTGTAGTGGTGTGTTGTACGGTATTCGCAATCCGATTACAGATCGAATGATCCCCCCCTTGTCCTCCTGTTGCACCATCTCTGGCACATCAGATTTGAAAGTACCAACCATGACCGAATCCGCTTGTAGCAGCTCCGGCCAAACCAAAACTCCAATCTCCCACGATGCGATGCGCGCTTCACCTGACGGACGTGCAGCCTCGCCCCAAGCCTGCTTTGAAATGTTCGCAGACGTCAAGAGAGCCCAGTCGATGGATTCCTTATTGAATCTAATGTACGTTTTGATGTGCGGCGCTGCTCGTTTTCGTCCGCTATCTCGGATGAGGACGTCATCCGGCAGCTCTTCCAAATCGTTAGCATCTTTCATGTCAACTGTATCCATGGTGAACCTACCGGCCCCATTTGAAGAATCGTTAGCCCAGTGATGAAAGATTGGATGTAGATATTCGAGTTGCTTTGCTTGCTGCGGTGATTGAATCTTTGTGTGAATCGAACCCCCGGACGAATACCCATCCAATGACCGCCGTATCTCATCAGCAGTTGGAAAGACAATCTTGAACTTTGGCCGCCCATGGCTTTGATTCTTGCAACGGGACAGAGGGTCGAAGAGCGTCTTTTGCAACCAGTCGTCTTTTGCTCCTAGGGTGGCAATGGACGATACCTGAACAACGACTTGCGATTCCTCCTGGTCTTTGCATGGGACATGCTGAAGACATCGCTTGAGAGCAGCCCAGCCCCATGAAGTTTCTGACATGTCATGCACGTTATGTCGTCCTGGTACGCTTGCAATAAGTGATGCTCTGATACCGGAAAAGTCAAAATGAGCAAGCTGGTCAATTAACGCCTTACAAGTAACTCTGCGCTGTTCGTAAGCCCTCAGATAGTTCAAAATGTCGATCTTGAAGCGCTCTCCACTCCCAATAGCATAGTCGTCGGGGTTGGAGGCATGAGTTGACACAACCGACATTTTTGGGAGCAATGGAGATTTCCAGACTCCATTGGTCATGTTGGTCCAATCCTTTGGGATCATGTTGGCAGTATGAATGACGATTTGGGCGGTGTCGTCATGCCTGAACAATATCATCATCTTGGAATGATGAGTCCCAAACATTTCAGGCATTGGAGCTACGTGAATTTGAACGTTGTCGAAATCTAATGCCGCTTGCTAAATAAAATCAGTTTCAAGAACCCGAAGCTGGTTATGGAAAGCAGAGCAGTCACTAGATTTAGGAAACAAAGCCACGAGGCTCGTCTATTGCACCAGGAAGTCCAACATACCTCCAATGCGATGCGATTCTCGTCTTCGCGTTTCCAAAAACCGTGCACTACATGGACCTTGACGAGGTGTCGGGTATCAGGGTCAAATGCGTTCATCAGAAACGGGATACTGTGCAAGAAATTGAACTCCCAGCATTCTGAGATGAGGGGATCGCCGAGCAGGTCATTGAGGCTCATTGCATCCCGGTTGTCGTCCTCTCCAAGATCTCGAATCCAGGTCAATTGCCATGGGGACTTGACAGAACATGCTTCACGTCGCTTCTTTCTAGGTGGGCTAACGGGGCGCTGCAGCGATTCAAGTGTTGAGGCTTGATGGTCCTCGACCAGTTGGCGTTTTGCTGGGCGGTCCATGCTGGGCTTTGAATGGCGGTTATTGAGGATTGTGGTTCTCAAAGATACTGACGAAGCTCTTCTGAGGAAGTGCTAATGAGACGTGGCACAGGCACCATCGCTTTGTGTGATGCTATCGCCCATGGCCAGCTCAGAAGGGATGGTTTGTCGTAGGCACCAAGTGCGAGGCCGGAGATTAGAGCGGCACTGTGTCCCTGAAGTTGGATGTTCTGGTGACAGACACTCTTTAGAAGGGTGAAACAAGAGCACACTGCCTTGCACTGAAGAAGCTTGTAAGATGGCGAGCTTTGTAACCGAAAAGAAAAAGAGATGATTGAGCTTTTGGGGGAATCGAAAGCAAAGCAACTTGTAATGATCTGGATAGAGCAAGCACGAGCCTCTCAGCCCAGTGCGTACCTGGATTGAGGCTTGTTAAGCCAGGCACGTAGCTAGCTGCCTACCTAAGGTAGGCGGGGAGGCAAGGCTCCGAGTGGCTCAGCAGCCTTTACGCCAGACCCAGTGTGGCGTCGAGTACAGTATCTGCGGACGTGGTCTCGAACTCTCGAAACGCCTCCTGAATGCCATCTTATCCCCCCCCTTTGTCTTCCTTCAAAGCTTCTGTCTATCCTTTCTTTCGCTCCTCGTCGTCATCATCTTCTTTTGCGCCTGGTGAGCGCGATTGTGATCTTGTATTTCCCATGTTTCTTTCTATATTGCGATAGCTTCAAATATTCCCCCATCTTCGACTACATCGGCCGACGACTCGACGCCACTATTATAATTATCCCACCATTTCTCTAGCCTCCCCTGCCATCGCTCATTGCTTCCCCCCGCGCTCCTACGGGTCGACTCTGAATCCCATCTCGGCCTCCTTTTTGATCTTTGGCGCCGTGCGCTTCTTTTCATTGCCATTATTAATAGGCCGCCAAACCATAGTCTTGCGCCAAACGGGTGCCCTCTGCCCAACATGCGTCTCTCTCCCCTTGCGCTGCTCGCGGGCTTATCAGCCGTCGCGCAGGCTGAGAAGCCGCCGTTTAACCCGTTCACGGATCCCACTACCTTCAACGGAATCGAGGTCCCTCCGTTCCTAGAGCTTACGCCCACGACCTTCGAAGCTGAGCTCAAAAAGACCAAGTTTATGATGGTGAAGCACTTCAGGTACTTGACCCCCTTAGACACTGACGTTCCGTTTGCTCACGAATTTCCTAGCCCTTACTGCCACCACTGCACCAAGTTCGCACCGACGTTCCGGACCATAGCCGAGTTCTATCTCACCTCAAAGCCGCCTGGCGCCATCGCGGATGCCACATTTAGTAATTACTACGACTTTCGGTTTGCAACTGTCAACTGTGTCGCCTACTATGACCTTTGCATCGAGCATAACATACAGTCGTACCCGACGACCATTCTGTACGAGGACGCGAAGGAAATTGATGTCCATAGAGGCATTAAGAACATGACGGTTTTGAGCGATTCGATCGAGAAAGCCCTGGCGAAATCGAAACCTGGCCGACCTGCGATTCTTGAACTACCTGAGCCGGGTGATAAGTCGTTTCCCAAGTCGAAGACCGCCCAGGAGGATGCAAAGAAGAAGGAGACAGAAACTGAACCCAAGGCAGCGCTGGAGAAACCGGCTGATGGGCCCGCGGAGAAGCCTCTCGAGAAGTCTGCCGAGAAATCACTTGAGGAGCCCGCTGGCAAGTCCGCTGGCAGCTCACTCGATGACATCACCGAGACTTCCAAGGAGAGAGTCAAGTCTGAGAAGGCCCAAGATCCTAAGGAGTCGGACGCTGCGAAGGAGGATGTTAAGTCCAAGAAGAAGTTTGGCGAGGACTGGAAGGTTCCAAGCACCGGCGAGATGCTCAAGAAGCCTAAGCTCAAGGACGGAACTCCCAAGTACAACCTGGAAGGTGTTAGTGTTCCTCTAACTCCCGCGAACTTTGACACACTTGTCACCAACTCAAAGGATCCATGGTTCATCAAGTATTACGCCCCCTGGTGCTCTCATTGCAAGGCTATGGCTCCCACTTGGGAACAGTTGGCCAAGAACATGAAAGGGAAGCTCAACATTGGTGAGGTAAACTGTGAAGAAAATCACAAGCTTTGCACGGACAACGGTGCTCGGGCGTTCCCCACCATCCTTTTCATGACGGGCGCTGAGCGAGCCGAGTACAAGGGTCTCCGGGGCGTAGGCGACTTCGTTGCGTATGCTGAAGGCGCGCTCGAGGTTGCGGGTGGTATCATTGATGTTGATGCTAAGAGCTTGAAGGAGCTCGAAAAGGAGGAAGAGGTCATCTTTGTTTATTTCTACGATCACGCCACGACGACCGAGGACTTTAAGGCTCTGGACGCTTTACCTCTCAACCTCATCGGACGAGGCAAGATTGTCAAGACGAGTGACCCTGAGCTCTGCAAAAGGTTCAAGATCACCACCTGGCCCAGACTCCTCGTCTCGAGAGAAGGTCGCGCCACCTACTACACGCCCATCACCCCAGATGAGATGAGAGACGTGGACGAGCTGGTCTCCTGGATGAAGTCTACCTGGCTGCCCCTGGTCCCCGAGATGACCGCCGTCAACGCTCGCCAGATCATGGGCCACAAGCTCGTAGCTCTCGCCGTCCTGAACCGGGAGGATGAGGACCGCTTCCAGAACTCGGTCCAAGAGCTCAAGAATGCCGCAAATGAGTGGATGGACCGTCAGGTCCAGGAGTTCCAGCTCGAGCGTAAGAAGCTCCGCGACGCCAAACAGATGAGGATCGAGGAGGCCCAAGAACGGGGCGACCAGCGTGGTCTCCGGAGCGCAAAGGCCATCAAGATCGACATGGACTCTGCCCGCCGCAAGGAGGTCGGCTTTGCCTGGGTTGATGGAGTCTTCTGGCAGAGGTGGCTGGCCAGCACCTACGGCGTCGACGTTAGGGATGGGGAGCGTATCATCATCAATGAGGAAGATGTAAGCCTTATCAACGTTCCACTCATGTTTAAAGCATATACTAATGGCGTACAGCGGCACCAGTACTGGGACAGCACCCCCACGGGTAACCACATCATGATCAGCCACACGTCCATCATGGACACTCTGGACAAGATCGTCTACGGCCCCAACCCTATCTCTCCCAAGTACACCCTTAACGCGTTCGCCAAGTTCTTTTTCGATATTCAGATGAGCTTTGTCGACCGTCCGTTCATCTCGTGCGGCTTCGTCGTTGCCGTTGGCTTCGCCCTCTACTCTTGGTTCCGCAACCGTACCCGCCGCCCTCGTGGAACCTTTTTCCGCTCCGACGACTCGCTAGGTCTCAAGGATGGGCTTCTTGGGCAGAGCAACAACGACAAGTCAGATTAAGAGAGGATACTGTGAGGAAATGCCTCGGAGTGGTATCGGAAGTTGAGAACATGATAGAGGTTAAAGTCAGTATCTAGAGAGAAATTGATCCCCTTAATACCATTTTGATTGCCCTGAATGCCATATTCCTTTACTGCTTGCTTGCTT